>RJWM01003126.1:0-117515 GCA_004363535.1 Dasyprocta punctata
CAAGGCCTGGATCTTTTAGCAGCCCACAGTCATTAAAGCTCTCAGAAAGCCTCCTAGGAGCCGATGTGCTTGCTTAAGTATATGCTGTAAAAGGTCCCAGAGATTTACAAGGGACTGCTCCACGCTAAACCAGGCACCATCTGATAAACAAGCAATTTTAGCTGCAGGCTAAATGATGCTCTTTGAGGCTTTGATTTACAACGTTGAAGATGATATATTTGTAGTTCGGGGATAGGTTCTGCTATGGACTTGCTGTGATTACTCACCCATGAGCAGAATTCAGGGCTCAAGTCTTTAGCTTGGAGGTCAGAAAATTGCCAGTGGAATGAAAAAAGGTTGATAAGGTTTATTGAGATGCTAAACATATATATATATATATATATATATATATATATATATATATATTAAGCCGGTGATTTTGAACACTTAAGCTTTCTGGGGAACACAGTTTTTGTTAGTTTGCTTAAATCCCAAAGATATGGAAATAATCTGCAAAATTGATCCGGTGGTCTCATTTTACTTTCATTACATTTGAAAATCAAATATAAGCTTAGTTTATCATTGCTGACATTTAAAAATAAGAAAAAAATGTGCAATTTAGTATTTATGCAATTGCTCCATAGCTAAGAAAACTGAAGGTGACTTTGAAGCAAATCAAATCACCCTCAGGAAACACTGAGGAATAGATTTAAGGTACCTGAACCTGAGCTAAGAATTACAGGAATGCTGTTAAAACTCATGGTTCCAAGAAATGATTTGGGAAACTCCATTGTTCAGAAGCTTTGTAATTTACAAATATTTGAGTGTCTACTGATACTGACACTGTACTAGTACAAAGATAAATAGAATAGTATCTCTTCAAGAAGTTTACAGTCCAGTGGAAAAAACCATAGATAATTTCAAGAAAATGTGGGCTATATTAAGAAATCTTATGCCATAGAGCCCAGGGGCTTGGAACTAACCTGTTGGATGTAAAGGGATTTCACAGTCAGAGAAAGGCTCGGAACCTTTCTCCCTGTCCCATGACTGGCCAGGCAGTCAAGCATAAGAAGCCAGTGGAAAGCGACATTTCCACCACCACTCTCAGGCTGATATTCCAGCCAGTAGTGCATTAAGAGCTATGACCAAAAGTTCCTTCACTGAGAAGACCTCAGACTGCTGGAGGTCTGGTTCACGTGACATGAGACAGATTTAAAAATTGCAGAAATGATTTACTTGTGCGGAAATTGGTAGCTAATGATACATAAGGCAACTGTAGAGGCCTGCGCTGGCTCTAGCCTAGGATGGGGGCATCAACCTTGGCTCTTTGGACCATCCCTTGTTTGAAAGCAGCCTGTCTCTTCTCTCTCAAGAGTGGGCCTGATAAAAATTGGGCAGAAAGTGGCAGGCATGCCTGACTTCGTCTTGGAATGATGTATTACTTTTCCAGGGAACTAGTATTTTTTTTTATTTTTTATTTTTTGGTCTTTTTGAGACAGTGTCTTGCTGTGCAGTTTAGGTTGGCCTTGGGCTCACTTTGTAGCCAGGTTGGTCTTGAACTTGCAATGATCCTCCTGCCTCAGCCTCCGGAGTGCTGGGATTACAGGAGTGTGCCACCATGCCTGGCCGCAATTTGTATTTTTTAGAGATCCTAAAGCTCTGAGTTCATGGGAATCTGGGGGCAAATAGAGTAAGATGGAACTGTGTCTGGGGAGATTGAAAGCAAGCAATGCAGTTCTCTCTGCCCTCCAAATTTCTCCATTTACTCTTTCCTCACAGATAACACAGTCCTGGAGGGACTTAGATATTAACAATGATGTCTAACATTTATGGAGTGCTTACTGTGTGCCAGGCACTATTCAAAAGGGTCCATAATGTATTAAGTCATTTAATCTTCAGAACAATCCCATGAGGCAGGCACTTTGTAATCTCTGTTTTACTTATGAGGAAATGTTAAACTCATTCATGGTCTCATGTCTAATGACGTCGCAAATCCAGGCTGTCCCACTCCTCTGCTTCCCAGGACAGTGACTGCAGTAGCAAATTATGCAGATCAGGCCCCCAGCCTCGGGATGAGGGCATGACTGTCCAGGTTCCCCAAAGGTTTAACCTTTTAGATTGGTGTTTTGTGTTGCTACTCACATCCTTCCTTTCTAACCATCCTAACACTGACCAGTGTGTTGCTTTGCTAAGCCTCAGTTTCACAGTCTGGGAAAAAAGAAAAGCTCCCTCTCCTTCCTCTAAAATAATTGGAAAATCAGCTGTATTATTCCTGTAAAGCATTTAAGATTATGCAAACGAAGGATATTACAGAGACACAAGGTGATGGTATTTTGTAGCAGCCCATTAAGACATATCATTGTAAACACAGACACCGAGCTGCAGCCTTTCCCAGATCTTTTCCTGAATTTTAGCATAGAATTACATGCACTTTTAAAATCTACCCAAGTTAATTGGCTTTATGAACACAGACCTTTGCACAAGCTGGACAGGATTTACTAAATTCCCCTGGACAAAATATTTTTCAAGTATTATTGTGTAATTCACTTTATCATGTCCAGTTTCAGTCTAAGAATGCACAACTCCCAGGAGCTGAGTATATTTCATGAAGCTTACAATTACTTTTATAAAAGTTGCAGTAAAGTATAATGATTTTTAATGGCATCAATGATACCATTGTATATATTGCTTTCAGTTTTGAAGTAGACTTAAGTTCAAAGACCCAAGGGGACCATTCTCCTCTTGATGCACTTGTGTTACTCCCATTAATGCTAATGGGACAGACAAATGCTGCTCTAGAGGAGAATATATCTGCCCTTAGGAAGGTAACAGGTTTTAATTAGTAATGCTTTGAATCCCACAAATGCAGCTTGCTCTCAGTAAACAGCTAGCATTTCGAGATGGCAGGGGGGAATCACAGCCCAGGTTACTCAGATGGAGTCTTCAAATCTGAGATTAGTAAGTGGTGGGGACAGGAGGCTCTTGTCAACCGAGAATGAGAGAGAAGGAGCTCAAATTGGGAGCTTTGTCGAAACAATCACAGTACTCAGTGAAAGCGTGTTTACTAAATGCTGAGTGCTCG
The DNA here is from genome assembly GCA_004363535.1 of Dasyprocta punctata. NCBI lineage: Eukaryota > Metazoa > Chordata > Mammalia > Rodentia > Dasyproctidae > Dasyprocta > Dasyprocta punctata. Next base: position 3,062 of record RJWM01003126.1, read on the forward strand.
AGTGCCAAATAGATCTCTTGTGGGATTATTACAGTGACTTTAGCTTTGACAGAGAAGCACACTTAACCTGATACCCTGGGAGTGAAGGGTCTGTTTTGTTTGATTGCAAGCTTTGGATGTAAGAGGTGAAAGCCTAGCGGGCTTATCTAGTTGGAGGCTCAGGATGGTTTCGTGTTAGGGCTCCAGCAGCACAATGAACAGCTTTCGTTGAGTTGTACTCACCTCAAGGTCCTGAACTAGGCATTTTGACTTGCTGGAAATTCCATGGTGCCAGACTGTGATGTTTTTACAAGACTCCCTTTCTACTGGATGGCACTTGGCAGCGGCATTCACTGTATTTTTGATCACACCTCATAAACACACACATGAAAGTGGACTTCCAGAACTGCTTCAGAAAGTGGCAATGACAGTGGAATAAGTGTATTAGAAGTGAGGGGGAATAATGGCAATGTGTCTTTTACTATAATAAATTTTTAAAAATTTAAACATTCATCATGTATTTGGGGCACATTGTCTATAAACACATTCAACACAAAATTTCCAGAAATAAGTCTCTATCATGAAAGCCAGATACATTTGTATTTATCATGTAGTGTAGGATTTGTAAGTCTAGCCACAAATGATCACAGGTTTTGTGTTAACATTGAACATACCAATTTGATTTTATCTCTGAACAGATAGACTGAATTAAAAGAATGATAAACTGGTTGTAATGGTGCAGTTGTAATCCTAGCACTCTGGCAGGCTGACACAAGAGGACCACAAGTTTGAGCCCAGCCTGGGCAATTTAGTGAGACCCTGTCTCAAAAAACTAAGGGCTGGGGAGTACTCAGTGCAAATGCCTTCGGTTGAATCACCAGTAATGCAAAGTTTTTTAAAAAAATGGATAATGATAATATACAAGTGTGTGTGTATTTTGTTTTCTGTTTTTTTAGATAAAGTGGCAAAAAAAAAAGTGCTCGTAGTACTTGACTACAGCAACTGGAGCAAGATACTCAGTGTTGAAAAGGCCAACTTCATATTCTGATTAGAATAACATAGGTATTTCCCAAATATTTATAGGAAAAAAAGTATGCTGATGACCAGTAGAATGTTATTCTAATCAGAATATGAAGTTGGTCTTTTCAACACTGAATATCTTGTTTCAGTTGCTGTAGTCAAGCACTACGAGCACTTTTTTTTTATTTGCTACACTTCATCTAAAAAAACAGAAAGGTAAGTAGCTTGTTTCTACTTGCTCCTGCTGCTTATTTCCCTAACCAGCCTGTGTCCCTAAACCAATCCCATTACCGTAAGTATTGCACTCTTAGGAGAGGAAATGCCATAGGTATTCTCTATGCTCGTGAGTTTGTCAGCACACATACTCAGTCTGGACTTGGGAAGTGTAATGTCCTTTCTCTCTGAGGTGGCCCTCAAGCATATACTCCACTGTCAGGATGACTTAGGGAACCTCAGTTCCTGAAGCTCTTCGGCTGTTACAGATGACTATTCCATTCTCAGCACATAGCTCCTTTTGACCTACTAGAGACTGCAAATGTCATTAACTTTGGAGTGTCTATGTCTCTCTACAAACCATCACTCTCTTCCTTTTCTTCCAAGTTTGGGGCTTCTGAGTTTGCACACAAGAAACTGTCTCTTAAAGTATTTTCCAGCACAGATCAGTCCTTTTGCACACTACACTAGGAGGGGCTGAATGCAGACATCAGCCTTATTTCTGCCGGAACAGTAGCAAACTTCTTCATACCAATTTCTTGGCTGCACTTGGGTGGCGTTGTGTCATTTACACTACTTTCGCCTTTAAAAAAATCCCTCCCTTGTTTTGCTGTCTTGATTCTTCATGCTTTGCTACACCAGGTCTTCTTCAGCAGCAGCATCACAGATTCTTAGAGCAATTTGAGGACATGTCTATGAAAACAGTCTGGATTTGAGAATAGCAGAATTCCTTTGGGAAGCAAGGAGATAGGTTTGATTTACATATTTAAACAAATTCAAGGTTCTTGATAATTTCTTCACCTTAGTACAGGCACTTCAAAACTGTGGCAGCCAAGTTATTTGGCCATTTCCACTGTTAACTTTTGATAAATGTATGAAATAACAATAGATTTTCTGGAGGGAGGATTCAAACATGTAAGTCAGAGGTGGAGGAACTGATAGTAGTAACAAATTATACACTGTATGAAAACTTTACTTAACTTCATGTCTTGGTTCCATCTTTCCAAATAAATTGGGGTTCCCTGACCACAGGTTCTATGTCTACCCCTCTGGTGTCACTCACAGTGCAGCATCAACTATGTGTCTTCTTATTTAGTTAGGACTCAGTAATTGTTCATTCAAACAAACACATTATAGCAAGATTAAAGGATTATGAACATCCAAGTACAATTAATGTCTTCCTCATCTATAGAAATGAAAAGGAACAACTTTTCTAGTTCAACCTTAACTTTGTAGATGAAAAACTTGTAATCTAAAATGGTGAGTGACTTGCCCAAGGTTAGCCAGTTATAGGTAAACCCAGCAGGTAGCCAAACCTTTGGTCTTACAAGAATCACTGTTTACTGCATCTGTCTTTCCACTAGCAAGTTGTTCATGGGTTAGCTAGGAGATATAGGGCTTGCCTGTTCTGTCCTAATGAATCCTAGAACCCATTTTTTATTCTTTTGAAAAAGATAATAACCAATGGACTGTTCATGCACACTTAGTTGGATGCTTAGGAAAAGAATCTACAACTTGAAGAAGTACAATTAAGGGGAAAGGGACTGTGTCACCCTCAGCGTGGCAATGCTGGTACTGAAGGGTGCCAAGGTTGTAGGGGAGTTTGGGGAGGGAGTATCAGTTGGTTTCATAACCAAAGTATTCAAGGTAAAGTTTAGTAATAGACCCATCAGGTCTCAGAGGGCTGAGCTGTATCATTTCAAACATCTTGAAAGTTCCAGATGATATCAGGTTCAGTCATACTGGATGGCTCCCATTTAACATGAAACCATAGTTCAGAATTGTGCACTTAACAGTCCATCTTGTCTAGTGGGCTTTGTTTTCTGGAAAGTATCACAGTGCATTTAGGCAACCTTGGCCTATTTCTTGGAATCGCATCTGCAACACTCTATGAAGATCCCAACTGGACCGCCATTTCTCAGAGACTGACTTGCCTCTATCAATATTTAAATGGGTCTCAAACTTTGATGGGGAAGGGTGCAGTTTACCAAAACAAAACAAAACAAAACAAAACAAAACAAAACAAAACAAAACAAAAAAAATTAAACATGAATGCTTGCCATCAGAGGAGGAAATTGGGGTATGGTTTGGGTAGTACTGAACAAGGAAAATAGTGGACACTCAAAACTTGAACTTCAGGAACTTGGTAAGGAAAAGTATATTTTGTTAGTCATGTTTCAGCAAAACTAGGTGTCCTTCAACAATGATTTTCATAGACAGAAAAGTGTCTACATTAAATCTAATTATATAAATATTAAAGCTTCTTCTAATTTGTTTTCCCATTTCATTAGTAAATTCTGGTCTAGCTTTTATTGCTTTTGGCCAGAGGCCATTGCAAGACTTACTGAGCATTGAGTAGATTCAATATGATCTTCAGAATAAATTAATTTATAATTTTAAAAAAATGCAGTTGTATAATATATTTCAAGGACTGAACTAGCTAATGGGTTAAACAGGGTATAGGTTTTGGGTTTAACTAGAAGACTTATGTCTAAGATTGACCAAGGGTCCTAGCAAACATGGGTTAAGAAAGACTCAGGAGCTCCCAACGGCAGTGAGATCAGTTACAACAGGGAGAGAGATTTACTTCTCTTTCTCTTCCTGTGGAATGATTCCTTACTGGCTGCCAGGGTATGTCAACAAGTTCGCAGCCCTTAATTCACTGTAAGCCCCAGCTTATTGCACACCAGCATACTTCCGAGAAGAGAAATGTCACAGAAATCCAGGTTATATAATGATATACCAGCATTAGCCAACATGGTTGTGGCTGTCCTTCCTCATAATAATTAAAAGGATGCTATCATTGATATTGATATCATATATCTTCTGGATCACTTGATACACTCTGCAGAACATCCTTCTTCACAGCAGTTTATTGTAGGCTTTTTGCGAGATGTTGTTATTTGGCAGAAAACACTGAGGCTGGACTGTTACCTAGGAATATCTAACCACTTGCTTTCTTTTAAAAAATCAGCCTAATGGTGTTAGCTTCTGAATGTCCTTACAGTTGAATCTCTCAATGTTGAACCAAGTGGGACTCTAAGCCCAGGTGTGGCTCAGATGACCTAGACGAATGGCATGAACCACTGAGGACTTCGAGGTCCTATTACCTTAAGTTTCAGGTCATGTTGGAGACATCCATTTACTTGGGGTGGATCCTAATTGTTGAAGCCTGAGTGGGTGGGAGGATGGCAAATTTTTACACCTTGTCCTCCAACTCCTCTCTCATTCATTTTTATAGGTATAATAAACTTCCTTGAAACATAGTGGAATAAAATAACTATTATGATGATGGATTCTGTGGGTAATGAATTTAGAAATGACAAAATACTCCTTTCTATTTCACAGTGACTGGGATGTCTCAAATAATTTGAGGGGGTATCAGCTGGTTGGGACTGGAATAGTTGGGTTTGGAGGATGTACTTCCAAGATGACTTCTAGAGTCATATGTCTGACCCCTGACTGGGTTGACTAAAGGATGAACTGAGCTGGGAAAATGGACCCAAAAATTTACATTTAGGTTCTTTGGCATGATAGTCTCAGGGTAACTGGATCTCTAACATTGTGACTTAGGGCTCCATGTGTGAATATTCTGGAAAGCAACGTTGAAGCTTCATGAACTTTTATGACCCAGTCTCTGAATTCATTAGCATCATTTCTGCTATACTTTGTATATCAAAACAGATATAATCTTCTCTCACCCAAGAAGAGGGGACATATTCCACTTCTTAATGGGAGAAATGTTAAAGATTTGCAGCCATGTTTTAAAATCTTCACATAATATTTCAAGTTGTCTTGGGGAGGCTACAAGCATCTATGGTGGCTGTGGATCAGATAAGACTTTTCATGATGTAATCTGTTTCTTTCCCAATCCAACCTAAGATAGGGAACAGCCTTACTGATTCAACAAGAGAGCACTCTGGGAGACTGAGGCAGGAAGATTACAAGATCAAGCCCAGCTTGGGCAATTTAATCACTTAAGGAGACCCTGTCTCAAAAAATTGAAAAAAAGAGAGAGAGAGAGAGAGTGACCTAGTGATGTAACTTAATGCAAATGCTCTAAATTCAGTCCTCAGCACTACACACACATATACACAGAAATAGGAATTCCTAATGTAAAAGTGCAGAAGGAAGTGAGATCCAGGGAGTTTGGCACCTCTGCTCTGTAACTTCACTAGGGCTTCAGGTTTTTTCCATCCTACTTCATCACACCTCAAAGTACTCGCTTCCCCCATATTGCCAAATGTGGCTTAACACCATCAACTTTGCATTCCATCATGTGGGAAAGACAAGAGGAAGTGTAAGGTAATCAAATTCTTTTTAACAAAGTGACATGGAAGTTTCACACGTCACTTTCATTCACAGTTCATTGACCATAGTTTTGTAACATGGATATACCTACCTGCAAGGGACGCTGGCAAAAAATGGAAAACCCTAGCTGGGTTTCCATGAATTCTAATAAGCCTTGTGTATGGATGGGGTCCTATTCCTATAAAGGAAGTAAAATAATGAACCCTGGGGAGACAACTAGGAATTTCCTTCACCAGCTTTTGAAACATTCCTGGAAGATTTGCAGGATGTATTCAGGGTTGACAGATCTTTTTTTTTTTTTTTTTTTCATTGTAAAAGAGCAAAGAGTAAATATTTTAGGCTATGGAGTCATGTGGTCTTTGTCTATATTAATTTTTTATTGTTGCTGTTACAAACTGCCCCACATTTAGTGTCTTCAAATAACTAAAATTTATCTTACATTTCTGTGGATCAGAAGTCCAACATGGTCTTAGCAAGTGAAAATCAAGGTTGTATTCCTTTCTGAGAGGCTCCATTTCCTCATGCAAGTTGGTGGCAGAATTTGTTTCCTTGCACACAGCCTCCTACATTTTAGAACTAGCACTGGGAGCATTAAATCCTTCTTATTGTGCACCTCTTTAACTGGTTACAGATAGGAAAAAAATTATCTGCCTTTAAGGGTTTATGTGATTGGTAGGAGCCATGTGAAATGTCATATTCATAAGTTCCAGTTATAAGGGAGTGCACACTATGGGGAGGGACCTACACACTGTCTCAATCACTAAACTCAGCTTGAAAGTTGCCAGAGACAATCTGCATGTGAATGGGTATGACTGTGTTCCAATAAAACTTTATTTACAAAAAGAGGCCATGGATTGGATTTGGCTCATGGGTCATAGTTTCCCAACTCCCTTTCAAACCAATTGTTGACTGAGGGCTCCCGGACAGATAAAAGTCTCCTAACTCCACTGCCCCGGAAGCTAGACCTGGCTCCTCTGCAGCATCACTGCAGCAGCCCCTTGGTTCTTTTTAAGCCTCCTTTGCACTGAATTTTAATCACTTCCTTCAGAACCCCACATGCCCCGCGGTGTGAGCACACTGAGTGCAGGGATCCTGTCTGGTTTATCTTATGACTTCTCCAGTGTTTAACAACATCCAGTGCTTACTAGGTCCTCAGTAAATGTTCACTAAATAAAACTTTACATAGTAGTCAAACCGAGGGAGATGTAAGTTGGAATGCACACACACACCTGCGCATGTGCAAACACACACACACACACATGCGTGCGCACACATACTCTATCTTACTCTATTTTTGCTGCTCCAATAGGATACCACAGACTGTGTAATTTATAATGAACAGAAATGTATCAGTTCACCACTCTGAAGGCTGGAAAGTCCAATATCAAGGTTCTGGTTATTGGGGAAGGATTTCTGGCTGTGTCAAAATATAGCAGAAACGATCACATAGCAGGAACAGAGAGAAGAGGCAAACTTCCTCCTGAACGAGGGTGGCATCGTTGTGGTCTAACCCTCTGAAAGTTCCCACCTCTGAATACTGTTACAATGCAATTACATTTCAACATGAATTTTGGAGGAGACAAATATTCAAACCATAGTGCACACACATACACTTTTATTTTGTGTTGGGAGGAGTATGTTTTCTCTAGTTAGGCCTTCAGTTTTGATAAGGTTGAACTAGTTTGGCTTTGTTCAACTGATTAAGCATGGCATCCCTGAATTTCCATACGAGTTTGTGAAAACAAATCTTTGAAAAACTTTACAACCAATTTGTTTGTTTCACTAATGAAAATTAAAGGGCAAAACTAGAATTATACATTAGCTGGCTAAGCCGGTAGTGTGCATTTGACAGACATTTGGCTTCTGCCTGCTTTTGACAAAACAACAATGTGGCCATAAGGAAATTTGCAAATGGAAATAATATTTTCCTGAGTGTTTCCCCAGACTTTGGACTTCAGTGTGAGTTGAAAAGTGCACAGCAAGGTTTTTGACCTGCCAAGCCATGAGTTCAGCTGTTGTAGGATAAACACAGGACTCTAATGACATTAACAACATCTGAAGCTGAAGTGGGCCAGGGATCCTTCTTTACCTTATTTATATGAAGTGTTCTCACGCTTACAGCCTGAAGTCAAAATAATAACTTTATAGGTGCATAGGTATTTGCAATCCCTAACTGAGACGTATTTTATATACAAAGTATTGTAAGAACAGCTTCTTTCATCCCAGATGTTCAATGAAATTAAGATACACGGAGGGCATTTTATCCAATCAAGGACCAGTCTTGGGTTTGGCCTCTGCATGGATGCTTATTAAGTTATATAACTATGTAAGACATGGCCATAAGGCTACACCACCCCATTGAAATTGGCTCGAGTCTTTTAGGTAGATGGAAGGAAAAATGCCTTGCTTCTTTGTAAGCGCGTCATGCATTTAAAGAGCACACTTAGGCTTATATTTCCACTTAAAGGCACTAGGTTTAGAATTCCCCAAGCTCTCTCACAGTCTAAGAAAAAATTTTGAACATTACACCTTTATACTTTCTGCTTTTCTGGCTTCTATCAAACAAACCCCTTTCTCTTAAATTATTGTCAGCTGCACAGTCAGCATGTCCATTGAATCATTGTACTTGCTAATAAAAATGTTCAGATATCAGACCAAAGACTAGTTTTCTGGGAATGCCCTTGTGCTGACTTCAAACCACTAAAATTATTCTTTGGAGCACAGCCCTACAACTAACAATAGGGTCCCGCCCATGTCATAAAAGCTTTTACGCTAAAATTGTCAATCCCACTGAAGGGGCCTTTTTTTTTTCATTCCCTACTTTTCTCCCTAATATGCTAGTATGACTTGTACAGAAAATAAAAGCCAACACTCTCTAAAAAGAAGGCCAAAGCCTAATGTAATATGATTTACCCTTCTCAACAGTTTATTAGCTACCAGCCAGCCCCTTAACTCCTTCTGGGAATTTGGCATGAAATTGGTATTTTTTCTGGCACAGCTTAGCCTGTGAATTGCAGGGCATACTGTGTATACCATACCAACCTCTCTCCCTTATACCCTATCACCTAGAAAGTCTCAAAAGTATTACTTGTTAGACCTGAATGTCATGGTAGGCAATTTTTTAAAACACTGGGCTAGGTATCCTCAGGCCATATTTATTTAAAACTCCTAACTTTTCAAAAGTATCTTCTGACCATTTCCTCACCAGTTTTAGTTGATGTTTTTACTTTTCTTGTGGCAGCTTTACTTTTAAAAAATAATTATATGTTAGTTGATTTTTATAATGCATGCAAGTAAAAGAAGAGATCTATTAGGTTTTCTGTTGTTGAATAATTTTTTCTTAAAAATTTTATTAGTATGTAATAATTATATGTATTAATGGAGTGCAGTGTGATATTTCAACAAATACAGATGGCATGCACTGATCAAAATTGTATAGTTGGCATTTCCCTCTCCTCAACATTTTTGTATGTTTGATGCCTTCAAACTCCTTTCTTCTAGACCGTAAAATATAAAATAAATTGTTGTGGACTTTAGTGGATCTGCTGTGCTGTGGAATGCCAGAATTTATTTCTTCTCTCTGTATTTTGGTACCCATCACCTATCCTCCCTCTATCCCCTTATTAGATTTTTGTCTCTATGAGGCCATTTATTTCTTATGGGTTGAATTATGTGTCCAATGCATTCATATGTAAAAGTTATAATTTTCTGTAACTCATAATATGACTATTTTTGGAGATAGGGGCCTTTAATGAGATAATTGAGATAAAATGAAGTCTGTAGGGTAGAACCTAGTCCAGTGTGTCTAGTGTCTTTGTAAGAAGGAATTAGGATTAGGGCATAAACAAAAGAATGACCGTGTGAAGACACAGTAGGAAGACATCCCCCAGAGATGGTGATTCTCAGCAACTCTCTGTTACTGTTTCTTGTTCTCTGGCAGCTGGCGTGATCAGCCCAAATTGCTGGCCACTTTTGGTGCCAGGGGCCTTTGGCTTACCAGTTCTTAGTATATTAGTATGGCGTGTTGTATTGGAGATAGAAATCACAAAGAGACAACATGAATCTATTTTAAGGTGCTTTATTAGGACTTATGTGGCATTATTAGGGGGAACAGTGCACAGACTAAGCTGCTAAGGGTGCGAGGAAAGTCGCTTATAGAGAAGAAAAAGTTGATCTCAAGCATGTGCCTTGTCTTGCCAGCTAATCTCAGACTTTGTGAGTCATTAATAAGAAACGGAGTCCTTGTGGAGCAGACTGAGAGGCTAGCAGGATGGTCTCGTCTGGGGTGGACCCATAATTGAAGCTTGTCACAACCAAAGCAAAAATCTGGTCAGCCATGGGACCAGGAGGGACATCTGATGTAGCTATGAAAAGCTGTGAGGCATGAAAAGAAATACTGCTTGGGGTGCACTGGAACCCTCCTCTCCTGCTTCAGAGACACCAGTTCAAATCAGGAAGTTCAAGGTCCACATTTTTGAGATATGTTTGGCTCACAGAATGTTGTAAAACAAATTCAGCCATATAAAAATCCAAATCTTCTGCTGCTGTTAGAAAATTGAAATGTCTATGTTGCTTTCCATGGTTAAAACTGAGCAATAGATGTCCTCTTTATTTAGATGCTGCCCTCTTATGTACCATAACCCCTTATCTCCACACATCCATATTATCATGTAAGCCTGCCCACTTACCCAAAAGCCTGGCCCAGACACCCAACTCATTAAAATAAACAGATTCATGGCCCTTAGATGACAAGTTCTGAAAGATTCTGATTGGAAAAATGGAGTTTGAAGTGAAATGTATTTAGGAAACTTCTATCTATCTATTAGCAGATTGAGAGATAGATTTTCAATGTTCATGAACATTAACAACCAGAGAAGTTCTGCAATAGAGAAGTCTTGGGCTGAGGATATAGCTCAATGGCATGGTGCCTTCCTGGCAAGCACAAGATTCTGAGTTCAATTCCTGGTACAGAGAAAGAGAGAAGTCTACTTTATTCTTCAGTATTTTCTATTCTTGTTTCATACAGAAATACTATTTCTTTGTGTAACATCAATTTGACATTCCATAGAATCATTTTTCTGTGGAAAACACTGGGGAATTCTGAAGTAGATTCTCATAGTCTGATCCCACAGAAGGCAGAAGAATGAATTAGACCATGAGTTATTTTGAAAATTAGTAAATAATTTGCATATTCACAGAGAACACTTGAAAAGTAAACGCAAGCAAAAGCACATACAAAGTTACATAATTAGGGAATGATCTCATTTTTGTGATGCTATTTGATACACCAAGGAATCTACAAAACAACCACAAGCCACCAAATACATAACTGATGCTATCTACTATAGGAAATAGTCTTTATAAAAGTGAAATATTTTGCTCATTGTGAGAGAAAAATAGATTTTAGTTTTCAGAGAACTGTATTCCAATTATTTTTGTTGTGCTCCAGTGTCTTTGTTATTGCACTGCAATAACCACATCACTCTCTTCATATTTCAGCCCAGTGATCTGATTGGACTGTAAACATTTTGTTACACAAAACTTACACCCATTATACCTGCAGTCATTTAAAAGACGGAATATGTGCAAATGAACCCAAATACCCTTTTATATTAGCTATTTTATTAGAGTAATAATGTGCAAATCCTGATTTGCATGTTCAACTAAATGATTGCAAACAGTTTTTGACACATAAATTCATGGCTGATCCACAAGTTTCCACTGAGCTGGGCAAAAGTGAATTGGTCTATTTGAGTTATCCTCCTTTGATTTCTCCAAGAAAATCAATATAATAAAGTAATTCTTTCCTGCCATCCTCTTCTTTGCTAAGCTCTTCTGAGAACAGTCAGAAGGTGTTTTTCCTTCAATTATTTCAGGCTTGTTTGCATTAAATCCTTTCCAACAGGCACCAGTAAACGTGTTCCCTTAATAAGGATGTCTCCCTTTGAAATAAACTAAATAAAATTTTACATTTAAGGTGAGTAAGAACCAGTTATGGAGAAAATTGCTCAATATCTGTTCTATTCTAATTTCTTTTTCCATGCAAAGCATGCTGCAACTCCATATTGAGGAACAAGTGCGATGATGCAGCATGCATAATTCATGCCTCTGGCCTTCTACGCATCCTTATTTTTTTCCATCAGAATTCTCCATTTTTAGATAAGATCAAAGATTATTCTTTATGCCTATTAACAAAACTTATTTTTGAGGATTTTAAGGAATGCAACATAAAATACATGGGTATTTCATTCTTAGGAAGAATATTCGATTGTGGTAATCTTACCATACAAGAGTTTTCCAGGGGATACCTTTGATTTTGTTTGTGAGTTTTCATTTTGTTGGATAGTTTATTATTATAATTATAATTATAATTATTATTATTTAAGTGGATTTCATCCTTATTTGTAAAGATGTTTTGAATTAAAGTGTATTTATTAGATGTTAAGGCTAGGTAATGCTACTTAGTCCCCCTGCAAAATCATTATTCTTACATAGTTCTCCTTGCCGAAATGAATCTTAATCATGACAAAATACATCTAGTCTTCAGCTATCCCAGGTCCATTTCCTGTACTCCTTTCCCAATTTCATTCTCTTGTTTCTATTAAGGCCATTCTTGTATCTCATTAAGACTGTTGTCTTCTCTATCTTGATAGTTGTATGCATTTCAAACTCAATCTGTTTGTAACCAGGTCCATCTTCTTTCTCCCCACATCTTTTCCCACCATGTAATGAGTCACACAAACCAGAGACAGACCTGAATATCATCTTGAATTCCTCACTCTGTTCCGCTTGACAAATCTAAACAACAGCCCAACAATTAAGTCTTATCAATTTTTCTTTTCTGTTATCATTTGAGTCTATCCTCTTCTGCTTATTTATTCCTTTTGTCCACTTTCTGAATTAAGGCACCCACATTCTCTTCTGGATTAATGAATCTCCTCACCCTGTACTTACACACATGTACTAATATAGGAGCATTGCCTCTACCCTTAGGCACACAATCAAAAATCTAAGCCGGTATGTTCATATGGTTATAAGGACTATAGAAAACTCCCTTGCTGTCACATATCTCCTTTCCAGTCATCACCATCTATTACATGTATGGAGTATCCATGTATTCATCAGCTTTCCATTGCTAGAACAAAATACTGGATGTCAGCAACTTCAGGGAAAAAAGATTTTGGGGGGCTCACAGCTGCAGACATTTCAGTCCGTGAATGAATGGCTTCCAGGCAGAACAATCATGGCAGAAGGGTGTGGCAGAGCAAATCTCATTGCATTCAGGAAGCACAGAACAGAGAAAGAGACCTAGAGGAACAGGCTAGGAACCAAATATAATCTTCAAGGAGATGCCTCCCATGATACAACCTGTATACCAGAACCGTGCTTTACTAATTTCCTAGGTGTCTTTCAAGTCAGTCAATCTGACAATCCAGATCGACGATTACAGTTCTCGTTGTGAAAGGACAATCTCTCCAGGGCTAGGAAGAATGTAAGAAGCTGTGAACTTGGCCCATGGGTAATCTAAACAATCCAGTACTTTTGTGGTAGGTACATGGGGGTGCAGGTACAAAGAAAACCATTGATTGTGTCCTAGCCACTGTGGCATTATTCCTACATTCACATTCCTGTTGCAAAAATATTAAAAGGAAGTAATAGTCTTTAAAATGTGCCCAGTTTGGCACCTACTACACAGTCATAGTCTCAAACATTTATTTTAGTCTTTGAAATTAAGTTTTCAATGGTGAGGGTTCTATTTGATTTCAAGGAACATTCAAAGGTCAGTCATAATTTTAAAATTGTTTCATCTCTACTCCAAGGTCTGGTGGTTATAACTTCCTACTTCATTGTTTCCTCCTCAAGGTCACTCAGAGTCCCACAGCATAGCTGCATCACAGCAGAAGGATTCTGGGGTCACTTTGTGCAATTTCATATTTCCTGAGACACCTTCCCAATAACAATGGATTTTCTTAAGGACGTGTCACATACACACACCACCAGATTTTATATACTATTACTTCCAGATGGCTTCTCAGTTGTCAGGAAAAGTTTCACATCGACAGAATTGTCAGCTCCCCATCTCCTCCACGTACCTCCCACCCCGTGTGTTCTGTGCTCTGGATTCCAGGCGTGGAGCAGCAGCTTTCCCATTAAACAGGAGTGAATCACTCAGATCCGATCTCCATGGCAAAGCAGCTTTCAGCGCTAGCCGCAGTTCCTTTAATGAAGTCTTTTCCCCTCCATGATATAAAGCCATTAAACACTGAGAAGTTTGAGTATGTAAAATGTTTTGTTTATCTGGCCCTTCTCAAAGGTACTGTCTGTCATCATTGATGTCTGCAGTAAATATAGCAACAGCAGCATTGGGTGTGTGAAGCGATTAGATTTATGAGACACATAAACTGCAAAGCTTCTAATAACCATAAATCCTAACTTCAGTCATAATACCAGTATTAGTGTCATGTTTTCTGGAGGATTTTATGTTTCCAAAAATATCTTAATTGCGGTTGCCATGTTTACCCTATAATTCCTTTAATTTGAAAGTGAAAAGGCTGTGTCAGAAATAGGCTGGAGGAAGCATGCTTCCCTCCTCCTGTATTATTATATGAGTGGTGGGGCAAGATGGATTGCCCATCTTGCATGTTTTGCAATTAGATTAGATGAATTTCCTTGGAAAAAAGAGGGTCCCCACTAATAAGGAACAACTGATGGCAAAATCAAACACGGGGGTGGGGAAGGAAAGGTATAGGATCTTTGTCTTGCCTCCTCACCCCCCTCCTTTACTCCATCCTCTGTCCCCAGGGAGATTCTGCCTGAATGCCTCTAACATGATTTCATTCTAATTATTTGGCATCATTTGAAAAACCTTTGAAAGAATGCCAACCATCGGTCGATTCTTCTCTTGACCCGGCCTCAAATGTTAGTTCAGGTGCTTGATACAGGATTCTTGGGCTGTGAAGTCTCTCTTTGACGTTTAAGGATAAAAAGAAGACAAACCCGCTTAAAATACCTTGGCATTTTAAGCTTAGCTCACGAATGTGAGAGTGTGTGTGTGTGCGCGTACACACACATGCACACACACAGTAGCGTATTTTTCAAAAATAATTTTTTAATTTAAACAAAAAAATATTTACATACTAGCATTGTTCTGTCCAAAGATCGGTCTCTTGGTCCTGCTATTAAAGTGCAGTTTTATCAGAGTTACTGCAAAAACAATTTGCAATGATGATTTCTGCGTCACTTTTAAAATTTAAGAGATTTTAAGGACCTCCCCTCCCCAGTTTATTCTTTGAACGACAATTTCACACAGACACCATTGAATTCCAGGGAGGAAGACACAGAAGTACTTCCCCAATGAATATTTTTTAAAACTTTTTTCTATTAAGAAAAATATGGCATTCTAATAACAAAGATGTATGAAGTCAGTGCATAATTTCATCCTTTAAAGATAACCGCAGGTAACAGTTTGGTGCATATCATTCTATGTTCTTTTCTATTTGCATCTAAATACATTATTTTACAGAAATGAAGTAGTTCTATATATGCTGTTTTTTCACTTAATAATATATCATGGGCATTCTCCTGGAGAAGGAAATACTTATTTGTCTCAATCTTTTAAATTCTTCTTCAGCATTTTGTATTATGGTTGAGCCATAATTTACTTAACTTTTCCCCTGCAGATGGGCATTTAATGGTCTTTAATGTTTTTTCTTATAAATAATGTTTCTGAGAACATCTCAGTCCATATATCTTTAGATGCTAATGGCAGTATTTCTGCAGAATGAATTCCTAAAAGCGATATTAAAAGTTTTAATTACCACTAAGCTGATAGATTAATATGTATTAGAAAATTGTTCTAAAATTGTATACCACTTTCCAGTTTTATCAATAATATATGAAAGTTCTGTTTACTCACACTGCAACATGGGTAATAACCATTTCATTTAAGCTTAAACTAGCTCTTTAATGTTGACTCATGGCTCAGATCAAACTTTCTCATTATTTTAATTTGCAATTTCTTGATAAGATTTGGAAATCTTTATAGATATATGCTTTATTTTTGTCATCTTTTATTCATATCCATCTTATTTTTCATTGGAGTGTTCATCTTTTCCATCCTAAAGCATAGATGCTTTTTATACATTGTTACTAGTAAAAGATGGAAATAATTTTCTCAGTATTTTGTTTATTTTTAATGTATAATGTACTGCATTATGCATACATTTTATATTTTCTTGATAAGGCCTATCAATCTTGTACTTTATGATTTCTTTGTGGCCTATAAAAAACAAAACAAACCCCCCAAAATAGCAAAAAAATGCCTTTCATGACAAGATGATCAACATATTTTCCTACATTTACTTCTATTTAAGTATCTGTTTTTAAAAAAAAAAAACCATGTTGAGATCTTTAATATAGCATTAATTTGTTTTGGGATGTAATATGAGATAAATATCTAACTTAATCCTCTCCAAATAGCATTTATGAGTCAGACCTTATAGCATTTATGAGTCAGCTCTCCTTTCCTTTCTAACTTTTAAATTCTATAGTTAAAGTCACTAAACACCCATATTTTCAGATTGGTTTCTGCATTCCATGTTCCATCATTAGTTCACATCAATCTTATAAAACTCTTCTCCCCATCATTCACCTTTCAGCTTACCGTTCTCTGGAATCAGCTACATGATGTGCATATGTATACAACATAGTTGGTTCATCTTCATAATGTCTGATCTGTCCAGTGACAGACACTTGACCAAAACTTGTCACCTCCTAGGGAGAGTTGATACTGGGACAGGTGGAAACTGAAGGACTTTTCTCAAAGCAACTGCATTCCAATATATAGCTCTGTAGGGATCTTGATGACTGCTTCACTGCGAGGGCTGAAAGGCTGAGAAAGATAATCTGGAAAATGAAGCACATGTGCAAAAAAAGCAGGATTCTTTCTTCTAGCTTACTTTTTGGAGACCCATCTGGATTTTGTGCTTTGAGCTCCATGGGACACTCCTGCCGATCCCCTCTTTCATGAGAACGCCGGATGATCCATGACTTTTGCTACTGAGTTGTGGAGGTCTTAAATAATAATGAGTCTCAGAAAGATAGGTTGGCAAAGCCATGAATTTCCTTCTTAATAAAATCCCAATATCTACATTTAAGGTGGAAACATTGTTGGAATTTCAGAAAGCAGACATTCAACAGACAAGCATAGACATGGAAGTCCAAGTTCTGCTTACAGCTAGTCCAGCCTGGCAGCCTGGGGTAGCGTGAAGAACATTGGAGGAAGGCGAGACTCAGCCCAGTGTATGGAGCTCTGTGGATTGAATGAGAATTACTGAACTTCTCTGCACTGTTTCCAGAGAGGATAAAATGGGACAGTTGTGCCTCCTTTGACTTTCTTGCCACACCTGTGTCAGGGACCAGTTGTACCTGGTGGAACGTGAAAGACTGCTTTCATGGGTGTTGTTTCTAGCCATCACAGAACCTGTCAAACAACACTGTGCTTTTGGAGGAAAAGAGTTTGTAAGGTCAGTAACTGATCCCATACTGTGGTAGGAGGTGATGATAAGAGATACAGAGTAAGGCTGGGTAGCAGGCAGGACCTCCAGGCAGCACCACCCAAGGTGGGATGGGGTGCATTCTTACTCTACTTTGTAGGAAAGTGACCTTTGGGTCAGGTGCGGAGCGCCAGGTGAAGGTGGCCTCCCATGCTGTGCAGTGTGGCAGTCCTGCCGCTGGGCTGTAGCTAAAGAGACTGAGCTGTCATGCTCACAGTGCTGGTAATGGAAGGGAACACTGGTTAAACATAAAAAACAAACCTCAACTTGAGGAATTCCCCTGGCAGCTTTGTCACAGCTGTGATGTCCAAACCTTTTGGAAAAGACTGAAAACATTAGGAAAAGCATGGGTCTGGCTGGTACTCGAAGGCACACACCCCATAAAGTGTGTCAGCACCCCATAAACATGCCACTTTTAATGGCAAGTGCATGTCCCTATTCACCACCATCATTTATTCTACCGCAAAATCTCCCGGAACTTTGTTTCCAGAATTCCTTTTATCTTAACCATTAAACCAGCCTTGGAGAGATATTGAGGTCAGTTGTCCTGGACCTAAGTCATATCTGCCCTGACCTCACCTGAGCAGTAATCTAACTAGCGACAGAGGCTGCTGAGTAATGAGAGCAACCTTGGGGCAGGCTTCCTGATCGGCTGGCATACGCGGAAAGCTGGACCCATCAATCGTCCTGTAATGCTTTGTGAATGTTCACCCTGGAATAGGGGTGCTTTAAACCATCTGCTTTGGTGAGATAATGAACATGGGCGAGTGCCCGCGGTTAGAGGGTGTGTTAAAGGGACAAGCACATGAGAGAAGAGGGTCCCATGGCCAAACATACACACTAAGATGAGAGGTGATGCTATTGGAATTGTGTCAGCAGGACTAAAGTTGGGGGCTGCAAGACAGTATAAAGTATAAAACCCAACTAAGTCAAATTACCCTACCCCCAAGAACAAGAACTCAAAAGGACAAAAAGAATAACAGAATGGGTCATTGGCTGAATGGGAACACTTGCCACAAGGCAAGGAATTTTGCTCTGTGAGGCTTCTACGTGTCTGTCCAGGAGAACAGTTTCAAATGGTGATGCCCACCATGTACATGGCTATGTCACTAATGATGTAAGAGGTGAGTAAGTCAGTCAGTTCTCAGATCAACTGCATGGGCTGAAGTTCCAGCCCAGACTGCACACTAAGGGGAGAAAAAGAGCAAGAGAGATGACAGGCGAGACAGCCATATTTGAGGAATCATGAAGGATGACAGATCATAGGGCAATTCTGTCTCAATATCAAAAAGGGAATTCTAACAAATATAGAAGACTAAGGTTTTTCATGATCTTCTGCCTACTTTTGGAATATGGTCTAACATGGCGTAGGAGTAGACAAAGTCTTGTTTATTCAAGAACTACGTGGATTCATAAGAATAATTCATTTTAATGCAACCAATTCTCCTACTTCCCTTCTCTTTCTTTTGTGTTAGAAGTTGGATAGATAAGGGAATTTTGCAGATACCATACACCTATTTTCTTCAATGGCACTTGATATTTCTCATCTTGTGATAGTATAGAAAAAGCTACATATTTATAAATAATTATATCATTAAATTTATCATTGTTGGTAATAGAATGGTCAAATTAACATAATTTATATTGCATATGTAATATTGATGTTATATAAGTATTATTTTTATAAGAGGGAAAATACGTGAATAAGATGTAAAAATTTAGAGTTAAGTGTCAAGAAAGGTGCTTAACAGATTAATGTCAACCAGAGGAGGTGGACAGAGTGCAGGGTTATACAGAGCCATCTAATTAGAGCTAATTAGAAGAGTAAATTCCACCCACTCAGAACTATTACAGCAGAACTAGTGAGAGTAAGGCCCAGAAATCACTATTTTCAACAGCTCTCCAGATGATCCTCAAGTATACTCATAAGTCTGCAGCTTCAGACCTGACTCCTCCCCTAAGTTCTGGATTTGTGTACCAGTTGACTTCTCAACATCTCTACTTACACATCTAGCAAAAGACCTCAATCTATCTAGACCACAAAAGGAGCCTTTATCCTCTCAAAGAAATTATTTATCTCTTCCATGAGGAAGTGGTACCACTATCCAATTAGAAGCTTGGGCGAAACCTAAGAGTTCTTCTTTTTCCCCTAAATCCTTTACTGCCTTTATCCCTGCAGATATCATGATTCTCCCATTTCTAGCCATTGCCAGTAGTACCTGCTGTAGTCTGAGTTGTCTAAGGTATTGCAATTACCTCCACCACTCTCTCTCTCCCTTTATTGTTCCTGGTTCCTTCTTACGTGTCATCAATAGTGTCTTACTGCATGGATAATTAGTCTCCACTCTTTTGTCTTGGCCTACAAGACCACCTATACCTGTCCTCAGTTTCAGCTACTGTCTTTCATGATCTCACTCTGGAGTCTTCTCACTCAAACTCAGTTTTGTTCCTGGAGTACATGTTTCTCCTGTTTCAGTCAACTCCTCTTAAACTCTCTCAGCTCCAGTCCACTCATTCATCACATAGAAAAAGTTTCTGTACATCCTCACCAACACTTGTTATTTTATCTTTTTTTATCATAAATAACCATGCTGATGAATGTGAATCTATGTAGTTTTTAAGACTTAGTTGATATTGGAAATATTAGTTTGTGGAAGATCTCCATAAATTCGTACAACTTTCTCAAGGATTCAGTAGTCCAGATGGAGAAGCAAAAACCATCCCTCAGCTGGTGGGATCATGGGCTGGATTGGTAGAGAAGGTGGAATCATTACAAAGTGGTTTTTCTGGAAAAGATTAAAACAGATTCTTTTCCCCTTAGCAACTACTAGATAAAGGATATACCCACTCTGCAACAGTAAAAACACATTGCTGTTTCATTTAGAAATTCTTTGTTTCTGATGATATATTAAGTTATGACTAATTTTATCTCAAGAACTATAAAATAATTTGTCAGACTTATTGATGGTTCACTCTCCTATGAAAGCGCAGTTCTTTTCCATCTATTCTTATTTTTCCATTTCCAAGAAATTCTGTTCAAATGATTCTCTTGGTTGCTGTTAAGGACGCATATGATGGTTTTCCTAATGAGCAGATCCCACCAAAACTGATTTCTTCCAGAGAAACTAAGGGCCCTGTATTCTATTCTTCAGAGATGCTGCTCCTCCCAGCATGTGACAGAGCCTAGGTATGTGATGGGAATCATAAACATCCCACAGAGATAGTGGGCTATAGCTGGTATAGCATCCCAAGCAGAGAAGAATCACCATGACCTCTCTGTGCTGGTCAATAGCACATGAACCATTGAGGTCTGTTCTGAAAGAGATTGTTTCAGTGGGAATTTGAAAAAAAAAAAACCCAAAGGGGTAAATGGAACGGTTTAGGACCTAAAAGTCTAGAACAGTTGAAGGGACAAATAGCATTTACCTTGGAGAGGACAGAGCTGGTCCTCTCCAGGGTGGAAGGGAATGAGCTGTGAGAAATGCCATCAGGTCTTTAAGGGACCATGACATACAAGATAGCATGTGCTCCACAAAGCAGCATTGAAACAAATGACAATGTTAGAGGAAAATATTTTGATTCAGTATGAAGAAGATTTTATTGGTGCTAAAAGCAAGAAGGGCAGCTGCTTTTAGAGACTGACAAGCAGACAGGAGAGTAATTGGGCTTAACATTCCTAAGACCAGAAGAATCAATGATACTTACGTTAACTATCTTTCCACTACTGTGGCAAAACACCCGAGATAATCAACTTAACATGAGGAAAGGTTTACTTTGTTTTACAGTCTTTGAGCTTTCAATTCATTATTGGTTGGCCCCATTGTTTTGGGGCTGTGGCAAGGCAGCACATTATGGTCGAAGCACATGACAGAGGAAGTTGCTTACCTTATGGTTACTAGGAAGCAAAGAGAGGGAGAAGACTGCTAGTGCTAACAGTCCTTTCAAAAGCAATGCCCAAATAACTAGAAGACTTCCAATTACGCCCCATCTCTTAACATTTCTACCACTTTCCAATAGTGCCACATGTTGGGGATCAAGATTTTTAACACATGGACCTTTGAGGGACACTTATCTGGGCCCTAGTAACAATCGTAACCTACTGACCATTAAGGCAAAAGTGATTAAAGAGCAGAATCGTTAGCTTTCACAGCTGAAAAGCAGAATAAATTCAATGATGTTACAAGAGCTTCCTGGTGCTCTGATTCGGCATCATGAAAGGAATCCATTGTTACATTTTATTGCAAGCAACCTATGGCCCTTCTCACAAAGAAGACCAACGTATACAGTTTATTGATACAGGAGGCAAAGGTTGTTGAGGCAAGAGCAAGAAATTGCTGAACTGGAAGGAAGACCCAGGTATTGAAAATATAACCAGAGCTACAGTAGAGCAGACAAGCTGAACAGCCTGGTTGTTTCATGTTGGAACCTTCCATGGAATTGTCTGAAAGGGCCTCAGGTCCTAAAGGTTGTGCCGCACCAGAGTACACAGGTCTAGGTGCAGATTTAGCAACAAGGCCCTCTCTGAAGCAAGGCATGAACTTCCTGTCACAGAGGGTGAAGGGTGAGAGTCTTGTCAGCTACAGAAGAGGAGGTAAAAACAGTTTCTTTCCTCTGTCTGAGGACAACCTATACACTGCAAAGTCTTCATGCTTGAGGCAGAAACATTGATGTCAGAATATGCATTAAAAAGAAGCACACAGGTTAGTTTTTAAATTTTTGCAGGGGAGGCATACATATTGAAATTCCCAACATTAGTTTTACTTTTCCTATCTAATAAAGTCTATATTCAGTGTAATCATTTCCCTTTTTGCTCCTCCTAAACTGTGGGATCTATCAGGCCCCATTCAAGGTGAGGGATGATTTCTGCTTCCTAACATTTGCTCTCCTTTCTGGGCAAGGATTTCCCTAAAATATGTGAGTGTTTTATAGAGAATGAGTAGTCACTGGGTGTGGGATTCTGACCACTTAATTACTTGTGGGTCTGCTTAGGTGGGCTGCAACAACTCAGTTTTTCTCACTCCTTCCTTCATGCCAAAAATCACTAAGAATGCTGCAGAGAGACAGATGACACGTCAATGACTCCTTTTTCACTAGTATACGGGACAGAAAAACAAAACCCTTTGTTGTTGTGAGCTCTTACTGGATATTTTGTCACTGCTGATTGTTAATTACTGTCAGATAATAGCTTGGGTGATTAATTGACTCTTCTTAGCAAAAACAATAAAGACCACTTAATACAACAGAAAGCAAAGAACATGTTTCATTGCACCACTGTTTCTATCATTGAGTGATTCTCCACCCCAGCCTACCCCAACTATACCTGCTCTGAAAATAATACTACCAATATCTCCTCCCCCTTATTGTGGGTCCTCACCAGAAGTCTTCAAATCTTTTGGAAAATACTATTTTTGGTATCACTAAAATTTTTTTACTCTGAAGACAAGTTGTTTACTAACAAAAGAAATCCAGGAACAATGCACATACAAGAGACTTCATTCATGTTCGTTTCTAAAACTTTTCCAGTCACTTCTACTGTAACTTGGGCACAATAGACTTTATGTCAGAACTAGAACCTATTTTCCTGGTGCTGCTACTGTCTATACCTGCACTTGTGAGCCATTTTCTTTATGCAAAATGCTGTAAGTGATTGAAAAATGAACTGTCTTGATCTGACCCTTCAGGAACTCACTGTGTGGCTAGGAAGGTAGACACAAATGCAGGGTTTATTCTGGTTGTCCAGGATCATTTTCCAGACAGCCTCATTCTTTCATGGCTTCCCTTGAAGAAGGCAATTTTCACCCCAGCTTCCTTTGAGCTCTTGGCTCATCACTCCAGCACCTCCTGGCTGTCCCGTAGGCACCACCAATGAAACATTCCTAACAGAACACCTCAAGTCCCCACCACTCCAGTTCATTCTCTCAATTCCAACAAATGGTGCTCTCCTGTCACCTAGAGCTACCAGAGCATCCAAAGTCAATTTTACTCCTCTACAATCTTCTCTTCCCTTCTCCACCCAGCTGTGACTGCTTTATTTCACGCCTCACCATCAGTTAGTTCTCAGCTAGACATTCGCACCAATCTCTTGACAGGCTCTGACTCCTCCATTCCACTCTCCACCTTGCCTTCAAGAGCCATTTCTCTCAATGGAGAATCTAATTCTTCTACTCCATGACTCTTTATAATTCTTCAGCGATTGTAGTTGATGCATAAATTCCTTAGCAGGACATGTGGTTCCATTCAATCAAACCCATGTCTACTGCACCTGTGGAACTTCTTGCATTCTGAGTTTTGCCTCTGCCTGACCCTCTTTACCCACAATTCTCTATGCTTTCCCACCTCCTACTGCCCTCTTCTATCCCCACTCACCTGCTGAATATCTTTCATTTTTAAGATTCATTCACGTATGCGGAACTTCCCAGTGACAATTGTGTTATTTACTTTTCTCTCATTGCTGAGGCAAAATACTTGACACCAAAATTAAAGGGGAGAAAGTTTTATTTAGCTCACAGTTTATAGAGGTTTCAATCCACAATTGGCTGGCTGCAAGGCAGGTTGGTACATGACAGAACGGCAACAGTTCGTGGTGGTGGAAGATATCAAAAGCAACAAGAGCAAAACGGGGAGACAAGTCTCTTTCTGCCCTTTTTATTTTATCCAGACTGCTGGGATTAGGCACAGTAGACTTTATGTCAGAGCAAGAACCTATTTTCCTGGTGCTGCTACTGTCTAAACCTGCGATTGGGTGGTGCCAATCCAATCAGTGGTCTGAACCATCAATCACCCATCCTTAATCCCAGCATTTTGAATCCTAGCACTGAACCATGAATCAATCTAGATTCAGTTACTTCTGAAAAAGCCCTATCTAAAAGTGTATGAGGCACTGGGGGTGGATATCTATACACAAACCATAGCAAGCATTTTCTGGGTTTCTGGGTAGATTTGGTTTCTTGTGGTACCCCTGCATCACTCCGGACTTGCTTCCAGTTAGACACTTTAACATCACATGAGTTTCATTGGTCTGAAGTCTGTCTTTCTTACTGTAAAGTCCAGTTTGGCAGGGTTTTGGCATTAACTAGTAGGCTTATGTCTGTCACTTACAAATATCTGCCTCTAATGAGTTCAGTTAATGCTATAGATGAATTCATTAATAACAGGGTACAGATTAATAACATTGCACAATTTTAATAACATTGCCAGTCTTTGGATAATTCTTCTTTTTATTAGTACATGTTTTCAGTAAATAATGTGGAGTTGGTACATGAATGTGACACATTTTAATCCCTTTCTTTGTCCCATTTCCCTCTGCTTCCTCTCCCTCCTTGCATCTCTTGATCCCCTTACCATCTGAGAAAGGTCTATCTCCCTTCTCCCATTATCTATTTTTGGTTCTGGTCTTTGTTTACAGTTTGGGTTTCTCATATAAGAGAAACCATGCAATATATGTGTCTAATTTATTTCACTCAACATTACAATCTCAAGGTGTATCCATTTTCCTACAGTGAGTAAGATTTTCTTTTTCTTATTCTCTTTCTGTCTTCCCTTTTCTTGCTTCTGAGTCCAGGTGTTTTATGCTTTTGTTTGTTTCTCTATTTCCTGAGGACATATGTAATAACAGCTGCAAAAAAAGAAAAAAAAGTCACCTATAGAAATGGGTATGAAAGAATCAGCGCATTTTATTTTAAAAGATACTTATGAATGTAATATCTTGATGTAAAGACATTACGGATTGAACATTTGTGTTCTCCTGAATTCATATGTTGAAACCCTAACTCCAATGTGATGCTGTATAGAGATGGGGCCTCTGGGTCAGATGAGGTCATGAGGGTGGGACACCCAGGAGAGACTACTAATTTTCCAAAAGGGACAGTGTAGAGTGTCACCCGCTCCATACATGCACAAGATGTCATGTGAGCACACAGATAGATGGCAGCCACCTAAAGCCAAGAGGCTCCAGAATGAAATCTAGTTTGGTGACACCTTGATCTTATATTTCTTAGCTTCTGAAACTATGAAAAATAAATTTTTGTTGTTTAATTAAGCCACCCAGCTGATGGTACAGTAGTTTATAACAGTCTTAGCAGACTATGATGAAGTGAATATTTTAATGATGGAATTCCATGTATTAGGATAGACTGATGGGGTAATGTATTTTGCAATAGTTCATCACTCTCTTCTCTTACTAAAATCACACCATGTAGGCAATGACCTTGGATTAGTTCAACCATATATTTTCTGATATGATACCTATGAGAATTACTAAATCTGGCCCAATGAAAAATATTAAGTCCATTCTCATAATTCTAGATACATTTCTAAGCTAGACTTTTTTTTTCACCCCATTGATAATTCTGGACTTTCTTTAGGATTTGCTTCTCAGCTCTTCCTAATTCTTTGGTAGCTGCAGTGACCACAGTAACTATTTGTCCTCTACATTGACTGTCCCTCTCTTCTCCTGCCAACAAGATGCTTGGTAACAGGTGATGGAGTAGAGAAGGGCAGGGGCGGTGACCTAAGGTGTTCCTTTGTGCTCCAGTGTGAGCCAAAATGATATTCCAGAGGCAGTCAGAGGCCAGAGGGGTTCAGCTTCCTTGGGATGACAAGGAAGAAACATTCATTGCCAAGTAAACAATTATATTCTCAACTTCAAGCTTGAAAGGGCAAATGCTGTGTGTGATTTTAATGACATAATTCCAACGATGTCAATTTCTTTTATCATCTTACTTGATCTTTATACTTGGGAAAGAATTCCCCTCTGTAGTACACTTGTTGGACTGGTGTGTATCATGTTTTCAGCATTGCTAGGTAATGAGCACACAAATAGTGGCAAGACATGTCATATAATCATGTACACTGACATGTTTATGATCTACTTAAAGAAGTCCTTAAGTCAAAATCATCACTGAAAGAAATTTGGTTTTGCATCTACTTTCTTTTAAACCAATGCTTTAGCATAGTGTCATACAGAATCATTAAAAATGTTTCCCACTTTCTAGGTCTATACTTTTACAAAATATCATAAAATGAATTATTAGAATAATGAAAAATCTACATAAAATACAAGCACCTATTTTTTATTAGACTCAGACATTAGCAAATTGTAATAATTATTTAAACATTTGCTCCCCACTGCTGTTCTTACCTGTCAATAACCTGTAACACGTGAGCAAACATCTGTGCTTCCAGTCGTACAGACCAATGACTCAGTAAGCCTTGAGGCTCTGTCTTTAGACCCATTGTCTTGGAATCACCTGGAAATTTCTAGGCCATCAAAACATAGAAATTTTCCTCCAAGTTCATAATCTTGGATCCCTCTTCCAGTGGGAGGGCAATGTGCCTAGACTTTGGACCAGATGAGGTGAATTTGTATGTGTTTCATTCATGCTAGGTACTGATTTAACCTGAAAGGCAGGCTCACAACAGCTGTGGGCAGGGCCCTTAGGAAAATGTGGCAGAGATGGCATAATGTCAGCTGTCATTTTTCCAAAAGCACTCTTTGGTGTGTTTAAGACTTTTTAGAATTAAAAACAAAACACATAGGAGTGGTAAGAACAGCAAGAGATAGTAGCTAAAGGTTATGCAGATTGATTGGCAGTGAGGCCTCATGAGAATGGGACAAAGGTCACAAGGAGCTGAGAAATAGAGATTCCAGGAAAGGTGAGGGTGGAGATGAAGGAGGCTATGAAAGGAGCTAGGGAACACTTTTCCTAAAGGTGAGTTTTCTTAATAAGAATTTTAAAGCCACTTTTTAATCATTTGCCTGAGTAGTATAGTAAAGACACAGCCCAAGAATCACGCCCCCATCCACTGGCCCAGGAAAAATCCAGGCTTTATAATGTCAGAAGCCATCTCCTGATGCTAGAAAAGATGAATGCTATATGTATATATATTAGTATGACCCCTTAACAAAACAAAAGATTTATTTATACCCTCATGGTATTTTTTACCTTTCATCATTTAGTGGATAAAATACACATTGATACTCTTTCTTTCAATTTACTCTGCACATTTTGTTTTTGAGATTTCTAAGTATTTTAACCTATTTCATTTTATCCTCACATCATTATTGAGATAGTATTTGTTTATCTGTTCAGTCAATAACTCTTTATAGAGACTTTCTGTACTGTGGTTAGAATGCTCCAAATTGAGTGGGAGCTGTAACAGTTTCTTCTAGATTTGTGAAAATAATTTCAAGAAAGAATATATTTGGTGATATATACGTCATATATATATATATATATATGAATTAGAAAAAAATTATAAACCTTGGCACAAGTATAAACTAAAAGCAATAAGATAATCTGTGCTCTTTCTTCATGTTAAAAGTGTTTGCTAGATACATCATAAGGTAGCTCCCACAAGTCAGCCATCAGGGAACATGTTTAAATGTTTCTAAAGCAGTTTGCCAACTACGTGTGTATGTGATTGCTTTGCATTTGTTATGAATGCCAGCCCTCATACATAAGACCTGTCAGAATTAAATAACTGGCTGAAATTTGTTTTCCTATTTGAGAATTCAGATTCTGTCTATGAACCTGCCCTAATTCAGTGCTTTTCAACTGAGCTCTGTGGGACCCTGGTCCTCGATGAAACCCTGTAAACTCACACTGGGGAGGGCAGTTTTATTCAACCCATCTAAACAATGTCAATTTCATATATATACATGTATAGTCATGGAGTGAACATTCTTAGCTTTTGACTTGCCAAGTCCAAAGGCATTCATGAGCTTGAGGAATCCTCTACCTTAGGAGGCAGGTGGGGAGCAGAATCTTCCTCTTACTGAGATGATGAAAATGCTGAAGAACATGTTTTTTGAGATATGTGAGAAAGTTGGAATGATGGAGAAATCATGGTAGGCAGGCCACGGCAATAGCTGAGGCAGGTGAGGTGTGCGGTGACTGTGACTGGGGTGGCCTCACCAAATTGGTTCTGTGTGTCAGGGGTCCCCAGCTCTCAGGGTACAGAGTAGTGTTGGTTTAGAACTAGGCTGCAGACAAACCAATGAAGCTTCTTCCACATTTATAGCCACTCCACATTGCTTTTATTCCCACCTGAGCTCCCCGCTGTCAGCTTAGGGGCGGCTTTAGATTCTCACAGGAGGGCAAGCCCTACTGTAAACTGAGCACAGGAGATCTAGACTGTGCACTCCTTTTGAAAATCTAATCCCCAAATCATATCCCACACTATCCTGATCTGTGAAAAAATTGTCTTCTATGAAGCCAGTGCCTGGTGCCAAAAGGACTGGGGCTGCTTCTATATGCGGCTTTGTTTCTGACCCTGTCTGTGATGACACAGCCTGCATCTTTCCTTTCTATTTTCTCTGTGTTTTTCCAATTTTCCTGGTGATGCTGTGAGTTCTTCCATTTACTGTATACCTTTTTGTTTAGCCTAGAGTTGGACTCTGGGCTTGCAATTAAGAAACCTAATTGGTATGCTTTTCAATATTGGAACTAGAGGAACTTGATCCTTGGTATAATGTGTATTTTCTCATCCCAAGTGCATAGGTGGTATACTTGATTTTAGAGCATTTTATGGAACATTTATGGCAAATCCTAGGAATTAGTTCTGACATTTTTAAGGTGGAGATAGATGAATCCTCCTGCCCAATGCTGAACAGAGCAGGTAACCTATTACTTTGGGCAGCTCACAGTTTATACTTGGGCCCACTACCACATGCCTCACATAGCCTCGCAATACCTCTGAGAGTGAGAACCAGGCTTCTCTTCTTCTAGGTGGGTGCAGCCCTTGCCAGGATCATACTTGGTAAGTGGAGCCAGTGCTAGAGTTTTTATTCACCTTACCCTCTCAGGTGGGACCCTGTACAGGGCATAATGTATACAATCGCATAGGATGGCCATACTGTCCTTTACTAGAATACCTCCAAAAACTCTCATCTCAGGCCTCAGAAAGCTTACAATCTAGACAGAAAAGTAAGACATAAGCATGCAAAGAAAACTAAGCAACATTGAAAGATTTTGGTAGCAAAGGAAGATGACTGTATTAGTCAGGGCTCCCTGAAGAACTGGCTCACACAGTTAGGGAAGGTGGCAAATCCTGAGATCTGCGGGGTGAATCACAAGCTGGAGACCTGGAAGAGTGGTGGTGTAGTTCTTTCAGTCTGAAGACCAGCAAGCTTGAGACCCAGGAAGAGTCAATGTTTCAGTTCAAGTCTGAAGGCAAGGAAAAAAGCTGCTGTCCCATTGTCTTAGCCACTTTCCCTGTTGCTGGGGCAAAATATCTACTACCCACAGCTAAAAGGAGGTCAGGTTTACTTTGACCCACAGTTTGTAGAAGTTTCAGTCTGTAGTGTCTGGCTCCAAGGCAACAGGGATGGCAGACGGACCTGGCAGACAGGAAGCAGAAAGAATCAAGGGAGAAGCCAGGCAGGGAGACAAACCCCTCCCGGCCACATCCCCAGTGACCTGCCTCTTCTGACCAGCCCCACCTCCTAACCTCAAGCCAGCTATACTACCTTCATAGCCCAATTACCTTCCAAAGGTCCCACCTATGATAGCATGAGCATTGGAGGGGACATCTAGATATAAAATACAACTCCCAGTTGAAGTCTACCAGGCAGGAAAATGTCTCTCTCACATGGGGCAGCATCTGCTTTTTTGTTCAATTTGGGCCCTCCACTGATTGAATGAAACCCACTCACATTGGAGAAGGCAGGCTGTTTTATTCACTCTACCTAAATAATGTTTATTTCATCTAAAACCACTCTAGCAGAATCAGCCAGAGTTACATTTGACACAATATCTGAGCACCCACCATGGAGTCAAGTTGTTAATTAAAATTAGTCATCTCACAGGCATGTCAAAGCTTGAAATATTTAATTATTTGATGAAATACACAGTAATAAATACTCTGCGATGTATTAGGAAGGTGAGATAACTTCCATCTGTGGTTGTCTTGAAAGAAGATAGGTGGAGATTGCTAAAACCAAAGAGCTGGAAAGTGAAGACTAATGCCCCACTATTTTAATAGGGAGTACTTGCCTTGAACAGTAAATAGTCTCCCCCAAGATAACATCCAAACTGCATTGCCTGGGACACAAAAGTCTTCACAACTGGAGACAAATCTCCTTGCTTCGGTCTGATTTCTAAAAGGGCTTTCTCTCTGAGCTGTCCTATCATTCCACCCATTCCTTTGGTCAATATTGGCCAAGTCCTATTCATGTGAAAAGCCACAGTCCAAAAGACTGACTGTTGGCTCCACCTACAAGGCTCGCCTCTCACTCCTGTTCTACTTTGCTTGAATGAACTCTTCAAATTTCCTTTAAAGATCCATCTTTCCTAAGTAACTCCATGTCATCATCTTACTATAAAAATTCTCTATGCAGTCATGAATGCAATCATTTTTGGTGAAGTTTATCTGGAAATAGCAGCAGATCAAGTGTTTTATGTTGAATTGTTATCTAAGTGTTTTTTGTTTTTTGGCATTTCCCCCCTTTTACATATTTCATGTTCCTTTCCTCTCTCCAACTGGATTATAAACCATGAGACTATGCTTTCTAGTTTCTTGATGTCTTTTATAAATACTCTAATGGTTAAGCTCAGCGATTTAATTGGCTTGGGAGTTGCCAAGCACAGTTTGGGTGGCTCATGAGGGTGTGATCTTGGGTACTATATATGGTCCTTGGCCCTGCCTTGCTGGCGCTGGTCCCCCGCCCTGCTTCCTCACCACCATGAACTAAGCAACTTCATTACACCATGCCCTTCAGCCAAGGTATTCCTGCCCTAGTGTCAGCTGAAATCCTTTAAAACTATGAGCCAAATTAACATTGCCTCTGTTAACTTGTGGGTAATTTATCTCATGGAAAGCTGACTAATACAGATTCTTTCAAACTAAACATGTGACGTTTGCTGTTTACCCTTGAAGCCCGAACTGATGACAGTGTAAAAGTGGACGCCTTTTCCCTTGTCATAGTGTCAGATACATAGATTTAGAATGGAGACACTTCATTCGTCGAGCAGGGATTGGTTGGACAGTATCTTCTAAGGAAGATGACGACTTGCTTAGGGCAACATAAATGTAATTTCAAATTTAAAGGCATCCATGGAAACAAGGAATAAATGAAAGGGGGAGCCCAGCAGGAAAAGCCTATGGTATTTTCAAAAAATAAGGCCCAATTAATGTTCACTCCATAGTTCCTTTTAGAAACAGCAGTTCTTAATTGCAAAAAATGTATAAATTGGTTTCCAAAGGGATTTTAGTGCCCAAGAATAGCCCAAGTATTGAATAGAAAGAAGGAAAGGAAGCACACTATCCTCCTTTTCCGTGTACATGCAAACTGTCCAGTTATCTGACGTCTTTACAGTTTCACTGAGAGGTCATCAATGATAATTCATTTCCTAATTCTGGGTGCTTAAGTAGAGACAGGTTACCATGGAAAAGTAAACAGCATTAGTAATAAAGCCAAGCATCAAATTTTCATTTCCAGACCAGTCACTAAACTTTCAGCTGAAACTGCATGTGATACATGGTAGGTATTCTTATATATCAATAAAATTGATTTAAACAAGTTGGATCAAATTCACAATTAGAGCAAAATTGGCAACACTAATATGTGTTAATGATAGGTGGGCCACCTAATTTAAGAAATAGTAACAAGTAGAATGCAGCCTTTAAGGCTCTGTTGGACTTGTTAGTGAATTTAACCTCAATTCTGACTTCAGCTAAGGTAGCACTAGCTTGGTAAAAAAAAGTTCTATCCTTGGGTTATAAACTGAACACTCTATTAGTGCTTGAAACAAGCTTACTTAACAGATTGTTTTCCGGCAAAAACAAGGATGAACTGCCACCTCCAATTTGTTTAACTGTGTCTTCTTTACATAATCTCTTTTGCCTATATTGTATTTCATTGGCCAAAGCAAGTCACAGGGTAGCTCCAAAGGGCCGTGGTGGTGCTTATACTTCTCCCTTAAGAAGAATCAACACAAGTCACATGGCCAAGTCCAACATTTGTGGGCTAGGGGCGTATTATCCATTTACAAGGAGAGGCAGAACATATTTTGAATATTACAAAGTTTACCATAAAACATGACTCCTTTTTTCCCATCATCCCTTTGACAGTTGTTCAAAAGAAGACTTTTCTTGAAGTTAAGCACCCTTCATTCCTTTCACTGTTCCTCCAAGGCACAGTTGTGAATTCCTTTCCATTCTCTAAGTGATTTTCTTGATTTGCTGGACTGTGAAACTTCATAAGCTCAGTATTATGCCTCCACCAAATCCCCGAGGTCTAGCACAATACTGAGTACCTGAAAGACACTCAATGCATATTTATAGAATGTATAAACTGTCCCTTTTAGGTTATATCTGATCATTGTAGATTGTAGTAGAGTCATCATCACCTTTATTTCAGATGTTGTGTATCTTTTGTATAGCAAAGAATCTTACTTGTGACCATATGTTGCTATCAACTTGTTATGAAACTATTGGAAAATTTCCTGTGGTGGTTGTTTTTAAACTTTGCTTCCCTCATGTTATACACTTTGAGTATCCCTAATTAAAAAAAATCTGAAATCAAAAATGCTCCATAAGTCCAAAACTTTTGAGTGCTGGTTTTATGCACTAAGTATAAAACCTATGACTCATAGGATGTGCAGTCAAAATACAGGAAATCTAAAAATGCTGTAACCTTTAGAGTATGTATGTAAGATAAACGAATCTTGTGTTTAGATTTGGGACTAATCTCTAAGATATCTCAATATACAGTAGTACCTCAGTTCAAGAATTTAACTCTTCCCACAATTCTGTTTACAGAATTTGTTTCATGATTCTGGTTGGAACAGAGTTGATACAGATGCAAATATTTCAAAAGCTGAAAAAAATTGAAACCTGAAATACTTCTGGTCCCAAGCATGTTGCTTCCTTTCAACCCTTTTGAAGACCTTGACATTTACTTCCTTATAATTACATCTTACTTATGCCATTCAGTCCATTATTCTAGTTTGTCAGTATTTTCTGTAATCCAATTTAGTCTCCAAACATATTTAGTGTCCTTCTCATATATCACGTGCAAATAGTTGGAGTTTATTTAAGCCACTGACAAAGGTGGAACAGAAACATCTTCCAAGAAATGCTTTTGGCACATGATTGGAAATGTCCTTCCAGCTTGCCATTGGTCTATTATTGGAAACCTAGTATTCATGAGGTTGTCCAGGCAAGCATACCTGCTTGCCCCAGAGTCCTGCAGGAGCCTTGCTCCAGGCACCGTTACTTATTAGCTGTATTAATGTTACTTATTGCATCTTTGAACCGGTTTTTCTTTGATGGGTTTGGAAAGTGAAAGTAAGTTGGGATTCATTACATAATGTATATAAAACACTCAGCTCCATGTCTGATGACCTGCAAGTGTTAGAAATATGTTTCCTTCCTTTTCTGCTATGTCAAGTGTCCTGTTTGCACCTCAACCTGGATCTCTTTTCTCTGGATTCAGAATTAGAAGAAAGATGTACTAAGTCCTACAATTCAAGTATAGTTCCCACACCCACAAGTCCCACTTTTGAGGTTGAGGCATAAATGTAATTCCTGCTTTTTGAAGTATTCATTCTCAGGTAGCCAAAAGCTTAGAAAAGTTTCCAAAGTCATAGAAATGAAAGCACATGTATATACACATGTACCAACTTCCCACAATGAATGTAATCACTATGTACAGCAAATATACTAATAAAAATAAAAACCAAAAGCACATGTACATGTATAACCCCAGGAATGGCTTCAGAAACTGTCCTGAATATTTATATAGGAAACCAACATATGCAGACTCACTCTACTGATACTTCGGGTTACACATGCTTTTTACTTTATTTTGTTTTCTTTGAAGATTGTACCAAATAGTGTTTTACTCAGACATCTCCAGATCAGTTTGAGCTGGGTAACAGAGGAAAACACAAAAGGAATTTGTCTTTGAAAATCCACAATGTGGAAAATCCACTTGTAGCTAATAAAAAGGAGCTTAGATGAGAATAGAGAGGGCGCCAGGGGATTTCAGGATGTTTCCTTCCTCCTCTTAATCTTAAATGTCAAGTTTGTATTAACTTCAACTTCTGACACAAACGAAATATCTACATATGCGTTCAAAACTGAACTAGAGCATTAACTTTATGGTCTAACCATGCCCATGCACTTCAGCTGGGCATGGAAACATGCCCAGGTTTTAGTGCATTAAGGACATTTGTGCTTTGGTTTAAGTACTATTTATTTGCTGGGTTATTCAGTCATCAGTTTAGTTAGAGTCTTTGTTCTGATTGGGCACAGCTTGGTCCAAGGACTCAGACTCACCCTGAGACCTAATGATAAAAGCGATATCTCAGTTGTTGAACTCAATCCATTCTAAATTCGTGTTTAAACACCTTTAAATTCAAGAACTGAAGCTATTTTCCCTATAAGAAATAATGGAATGCTCTAGTAATGGTCCTTGCACAACAGTAAGAATACACTTACTTCTGTTGAACTGAGCACTTAATAATGGTGAAAATATTATACATACAATTTACCACCATAAAAATATATGCTGAAAAAAAAATAAATGCAACAGATGCTCCTCTGTTGAATCAGGTAGGAAAAGAGAAGGCTATACAAGACGTTATAAGACAGGCAAATGATATTTGAATATGAGCCGTGAAGTGAATGTCACAATCCTATTTTGGATTTTGAAATATTTGTGCATATATGAGGAAATATCTTGGGGATGGGATTCAACTCTAAACATAAAATTTTGAGTGTGGTAATAAATCAATAATATATTTTGTGATTCTGATAATTGTAAAAAACATGTCTTAAAATGCTTTGGCGGAAGGCCCCAATGTACAGTACAGAGTGCGACAAAGGCTGAAGCATTCCTAGCTGACAAAAAAAAGAAAAAGTTTGAATCCAATATTTTGTAATAACCATCCACATTAATGGAAAATTATTGTGCAGATATTATCCCTCTTATGGGTCAAAATAGGAAGAGGTATACATGACTTCAAAATATCTAAGGTTAGAAGTGCTTAAAACTATTAGTTTATTATATGAGAGTTGAACTTCATGGATTTGGACACCAGTATCTCAAAATTTATGAAAAAGGAGGGAGAGGTTTCTTGGTTTGTCTTATATTTAAAGAAAGGAGAAGTATCTATGAGACAGATAAGCAATGGAAATGGGTTTGCTTATCAACCTTGTTAGGCAGGCACATTGTCCCAGCATTTTAGAAGCAAAACTTTATTTCCAAGGTTATTTGCATGCTAATTAAAAAACTATTATCTAGTCATCAAAATAAGTCTACAAGCATTCCTACTTCTAATAATTTGTAACCTCTGTCTTTTACTGTGTATAATAGGTTTTACATTACAGAATATTTCTCTTTATTTCATAGATTTTTCGTAATTCAGTCTAGGCCATCCCTTATTAGTCCAAATCATTAAATATTTTATATTATACTAACGTTTTCTATTGGATACTTTACAAACAGATCACAGCGATATCTCAGTTGTTGAACTCAATCCATTCTAAATTCGTGTTTAAACACCTGTAAATTCAAGAACTGAAGCTATTTTCCCTATAAGAAATAATGGAAAATGAAATAATTGGTCCCGAAGCCCCAAAATTACATTTTTCCAGGATTTTAACAAATTTCACAATGATTTCTTTCTTTAGCTCTATTGTAGTTCTCACTCTATCGTGGGATGTATCTTTTCCTATTCAATGGAATAAATTCATTCGGTACAGAAATTATTCCAAAAAATTCAGAGATTATATTAAGGAAAAAGTACCAAAAGCAGGAAAAATAAAACAGGATTGGAAGGAACCCATACTGAGGTGATGAAATAAACCTAGTCAAGAGAAAGTAAGAAATCATATGTCATACTTCTTTTGGTAATTTAAGAATGCACCAATGAAGAGGGAATAAACCACCAGGCAAGACTGAGAAGAATAGCATCACTTATAGTACCACCAGTTGAAGAGAATTTTAGGGGAAAGTATTTAGTCATACCTGGCTATTCTCTCAGATATCACATTGCAGACTCCATTTCCAGCCTGGGTAATGGAGCATGGACGAGTGTTTGGGATGACAAAGGATCGAGAGGATTATAGAAAGCTGTGTTATTACAAATCTCTGCAGAGGAAATGTGCTCTTGTTGCTTAGTTCCTCTTCTGGAGGCCAGAAGAGTAAAGATGACTTCATACCAAATGCTCAGATTGATGCCAAGTGTTGGGTAGGCTGACAGCTGTCAAAGCCTGCTCTTCCTCACCAAGTGAATTGTGAACTATGTGTGATAAAATCAAGACCAGATGGTTCTGAAACTAGTGCCTCCACTCCTTGAGAGAGTGTGTGAATGTGTATGAATATACAGGTATGCACCACAATTTCATCTTATATAAAGTTTCATACACACACAAACGGAATAGTAAAATAAAATCCCATGTCCCAATCACTTGACCTCAATGCTTACATTATTCTTTCATTCTTGCTTCACAGCCCCCCATACTCATTCTTTGACATGAAGAACAATTTTTAAATTTTTTTAAAATAAATTTCATATACACCAAAAAGTCATAACTGTGTTTTTAAGGGGCATACCATGTACCTCACATCACCATTTCACTTTAATCCTTCTAGATTTCTACAAGGGTCTAAAGCAAGATTAAATTACATGAATCTCATTGTTTCAGCGTCAGAGTGGCCAGCTAGTGCCGCTCGGTTAGATTGCAACATCTGTTCGTAGTGATTCTGTGGAAGGAAAGACTTGGCCTTGTACTCATGACACTACTGGGGGTGGTGGAACCTTTAGGAGACTGAGCCTCTTGGGAGATTCTTAGGTCACTGGGGGCACTGAGTATGAAGGGAATCCTGGGACCATGGCCTCTTCCTTATTTACGTGCTCCCTGGAGGTTCGTTCTGCCATTTCCTTCCAGCTTACCCACCAGAAGCCCAAAGCAATGGATCCACCCAGTCTTAGACCAGAGGCCTCACAACTATATGACAAAAATAATCCTTTTCTTCTTTATAAGTTAATTGTTTCAGGCATTTTGTTGTAGTGATAGGGCTCAGAAGCCCATTTGCGGGGCCTTTCCTTATGCTCCTTTGCAAAATTTCCTTCATTGTCAACTCCTCCAGTTTGAGCTCAGTTCTGTACCCTGCAAGACTCACCCTGTTTTCTACACGATGTTGCCAAAGCAAACTCAAAGAGGGAACGCAACAGTATGCTGAGTCATTTCCTGGTGAATTCCACCACCCTCGGCCTTTTTTCTGGATCCCACCTACATTTTCCAGGTGGTTTCCTCATCTCAGCTGTAAGACTATGTTCTGGTGACTGCACTTCAGAGTGTGGTTCAGAACATACTAGAATTGTATTCCAGATGGCTCTCAAAGGCGCATCTCTAGCTCTCCTCCTCTTCTCCTTTCCTGTGTGGCTCTGGATTGGCAGTGCGGACTGAAGCAGACTGAGTGACACCTTCTTGCTGAATGATGGCAAAAGGCAAGAACGTGGGAACAAGTGACTGTGAATTTGTATAGCAGGTTTAAGGGCAGGCGATGAGACTTTTTTTTTCTGCCGATAGAATCACTTCAGAATTTTTGTTTTGTTTTCACAAAATGTGTGGTGCCTATGTCTGTTGGTCTCCCCAATAGAAACATGAAATAGGAAAGCCTTAGTACAATGTCTACTATTTTCTGTTTTATGCCCTGAATGTGAATCATGTCAGGTTCAGGGTCTTTATATTTTGTTTCCACAAGGTGGTGTCTTGTTTTATAGCTTGAGGGAAAATAAGACTTAATATATCTTAGGGGTGAAGGAGCAATATAGATCAATGAGATATTACCCATTCTTTTTTATAAGCTTATACATTTGGTTGAGAATATTAGATTTGTCCCATTAGATCTAATCGTAGTATGTAGGCAGTATTTTGGAGGTTAACTACAACTTATAGGGTTGTATTTAGAACAGCACTGGTTTTTTCCAATAAACTGTGACTTAGAAACTTAAATTTTAAAAATTTTCAGAGAATATATATGGGCATTATATGGAATATACAGATACAATTATTCTTAGAAAAATGAGGGGTTTTTTTGGGGTTTTTTTTGTTTTTGTTTTTGTTTTTTTGTATTTTTCTGTTAAGTTCCAGTTTTAAGTTTAGTTCTGTTAAGTTTTAAGTTTAGTAAGTCATTGTTCATCCTATTCATATGTATTTGCCTTTTGAGCTTTGGTTTTGTTTCTTCTCCTAACCCCTATTCCACTTTTTGACTTCCTAGATAAGAAGGCCTAACATGTTTTGGTCTATAACCCCATGGAAATTTCTCTAGCCCCTTGGCCATTTTAAAAAGAAAAATGTAAAACCTCTCTCAGGTTTCTTTGTTCTTTTATTCTTTGTTACTCTCATTGAGCAATCCTGAGGTTTTATTTGTTCCTTTTCCCTTTTTCTGATTGCAATTCTTCAAAAGTACAATCAGGTCTTTGCTGAATTTAAAATGTCTTTTTTGCTACCCAAGTGATACTTTGTTACATTTTTTTTTTCACTAATCACATGCTTTTCTCTCTTCTTTCTCCACAAGGGTGTGCTTTCATAGCTCTTAAACTTCTTTAGTCTTCATGATATCTCTTTGTCTACTTTAGGAATCAAACCTAGTGTCCTCCCCCACTGATCGCTAGTGGCTGGATTCCTGATGGTTTTACTCTGTAGAAAGACACAGTACTGCAGCACCCTTGAACTGAGAATGAAATCCATGTCCATTAAAAAAATAATAATAAGTTTACCAGCCGTGTGCCTTGAAGGATCTGCTTTGTCTCTTCTCTCACATAGCTGGAGGCCATTGTTGGTTTAGTTTGGATCCCTGGGAGCAAATGAGCCTTTGAGTGTAAAACTGTCCATCATTTGGCACTGAGCCAAATTCATACACTTTCGGTGCAAACATGCCAAGTGAAAAAGTCTGGTGTTGGTATAATTGCTAGAGATAGGACTGATGAGCTCGCTAAAGGCTTGGTCTTCAAATAGCCTATAAATAAACTAATCCCCTCAACGATTTCTACCTGGATTTCTTTTGTGCCTCTTGGCCACTAATGCTGTTTTCATAATGTGTAGTGACACTGTAACATATGCTAAATATGAATCCATCCAAGTAATCATTAGCCATACAGTAAACATATCCTGATGATATTAAAGTAAGTTTTGGCAGTAAAATCATTGCCCAACTTCAGCAACAGCAAAACTGTCATTACTGTGCTTCTAGCTTAACAATATGTACAAAAATGCATGCAAAACCATGATTAAAGTCTTGAAAAGTTTGCTATTTTTGAAGGGGTTGCTCTTAAATACATTCTGTAGATGTATTAGTAAGAAGAATACCTAAACCAGCCATATAATATTCAGGTAAAGCTGCTTCCTTCCAGAGAAAAACCCGTTGCTTTCCCTGGGAGAGAAA
This sequence comes from Dasyprocta punctata, assembly GCA_004363535.1. NCBI lineage: Eukaryota > Metazoa > Chordata > Mammalia > Rodentia > Dasyproctidae > Dasyprocta > Dasyprocta punctata. Next base: position 42,542 of record RJWM01003126.1, read on the forward strand.
ATTGGGAGGATCTTGATGTTGCAATGGGACTAGGTTTCCTTGCTTCCAGAAGAAGGCAGCCTTGCCATTCAGGGTTCCCATCAAGGTAAGAAAGATCATGCATCATAATCTTAAAAGAATGGGCATAATGTCATTTGGAGTACACATTATTAACTATTGTTGTTCTCAAATTAACTTATTAGGAAATTTACTTTTTTCTTAGAAGCAGAAAGAGCGCTTTTTTATATTTTCTTTTATTGAAATACTTGTATTACCTTAAAAAAAATGATACACAGCAAACTGCAGTCCTCCTCCTGTCCTGGATGATGAAGACAACTCTTCTTAGAGACTTACCATTATGGAATTTTTGAATTCCTTTATGACTTATATCTAGATGTCCCCCCAAAGCCTCCTATGTTCATAGGTAGGACTTTTGGAGGTGGCTGGATCATGGGTGTGTAATAGTGGATGAAGAGTGTGTGGTGACTGGATTAGTCAACTGATTGGTTTAGTGCAGTCCTGGGTGTGGTTGAATGAATTTACTGAAGACCCATGACCCTCACTGGGTATGGGTGGCGCCACCAATAGGCTTGTAACCTGAATGGGAGAAAACAGGAAAGACAAAAGACTTGCTGCCTCCGGCCTGCCTGCCATAAAATGTTTTTCCTCTGCCATTTCACCCTGCTTTGGAACCAGCTGACTATGGACTGAAACCTCTACCAACTGTTAGCTAAAGCAAACCTTTCCTCCTTTAACCTGCGGGTGTCAAGTACTTTGCCCTAGTAACACAAAAGTAACTAAGACAATTTCTGCTCAGTCCTAGACAAAAACAAAATACTGTGCTTAAAAATCCACCCCTTTAATGGAAACAAGATGCGCTTTACTTAGTACTAACTGCACTATTGTTTTTTTCGTTGAATAAAGAAGCTGGAAAACACTGTGGAAAGAGTACTGTTCCATTTTTCTTTTTATTTAAGTACTATATGATGAAGAAATTGTTTGAGAACAATTCATCCTAAACCCTTTCCCCTCAGATGCTGCCAACTACAAGATCAGGTTTAGCTTAGTTTGTTTATCAGCTCCAGAAATGCAGTTCAGGCAAGTCAAAGGCCCAAGAGCCTCTTTCAGCCATTGTGTTCAAGCTCTGCCTTTGAATGTGGTACATCCTGAAAATCTGAGCAGAGATGAGGCTCCTCCAAAGGTAGTACCTCCCTTTCATTCAGCGGATCTCCCATCAGGAGCACAGGGCCCAGCGTGGAACTGGTTTACAGTAAGTGAGGCAGTTGTTTACGTTCATTCGTGTTTCATTAACTTCTCTGAGCCATGTTCAGCATCTTTTACTACACTTTGTGTCATTTGTTACTACCGCCTGGGGTATAAACTTGATACAGACTTTGATTATGTTTATGGGCTGAGCCGCTCAGGACTCCCTGGCCTTCTTCCAGAAGTATGCTTTATTGCCATCACAATAATATGAAACAAGCTCCCAGAAAACCAAATCCTTCCTATCAAACGACTGTGTCAGGTCTTTGTTAGTGTTTGCTTTTCTCTTATAGCAGATACCAGTGGACAGTAGATCTTTTCAGGTAGGGGGTCCAAGCAAAATCCCCTGTGATTGACAGAGGCCCATGCAGAGTCACTCAGGTCAGACCTGACATATGATCAGGTGAAAAATTAGCTCCAGAAACTTGGAGAAGACCCCAGCTCCGGAAACCATTTTTAAAGAAAATTAAACTTTCTAAATGGTTTAAACACATGTTTTTAATACTTATTAAATGTCTTTTCTTTCTGGAAAAGACATGCTTCAAGAAAATGAAGAGTAAGATAAAAACTTGGTAAAACAAACTTTTCTACAAATGCTTCTGCATAAAAGCAAATGAAAATTGTGCTTAGTACCAGCCTGGGCTCTGTTCTACACCTGCATTTTGTTTTCCCCTCTTTGTTGTATATATAACAGTTTGCTTTATATGATTTCTTAATTAAATATTTAACAGCATATAATAGTGGAGGTTGGGGATGCTAGGCCGTGGTTTATTACAGTAGCTTAGTGTATGTACTTCCACTTTGCAGAGGTGTTTTATACCACATGGGAGGCTCTCTCCAAGCAGAGACCTGAGGGAATCTCACAGTGAGGCCTTTGAGGTCAGCTACTGCAGCTACTATCTGACAGAGCCAGCATGCCAGCTCCCACAGTTTCTAGGGCACAGTTCCCCTTTGTTTAGTGGGGAAGCGATGCTCTGTTGTGCTGTCCATCCTTGTAGAAAGCCTGCATTGTCTGTATACACAATGGAAGAGGGTGACAGAGACGGAGGAGCAGTCTAGCAGTAGGAGAAGCAGTCTCACAGTGGGTTGGGCAAAGACAATTGATCACTGTTAAAGGTAAACAGTGGCTCATCAAGCCTGAGCTACAGAGTGGGCATCCAGGCGTGAGAAGGAATTTGAGACTTGGTGGGGTATGGTGAAGATAGGCTGAAGTTGCAAGAGAATCAAATAAAGAAAGGTCAGTGGTCTTTATTTGGCCAACGGAATTGAAAAGCTGGTCATTGGAGAGTTGGTTTGTGCCAAGGTGAGTTGGTGTTCATGCAGGGATTTTCCTTTCTACAGGGAGAGTGGCTGTCATGGTAAAACTGGATGTCTGTGAGGAGAGGAAATTAGGGGCATTTGTCCTGGGTGCCCATGGAAGATGCAGGCAAGAATTAAAGGTGCTATACACAATTGGCCTTTTGCCAAAGTCTGGAGCTGGTGCTTCAAAACCTCTGGATTAAGTCATGGATCCTTCGAGAATATGACAAGTGCTTACTATGGACCCTCACTCTAGAACAGGGTTTCTCAGCCTTGAATTGTTGACACCCTGGGACTGGATAATCCTTGGTTATGGGAGCTATCCTGTGCATGGCAATATTCAGCAGATTTGCTGGTCTTTGCTCACTAGATGCCAGCTGTGACAACCAAAAAAATGTCTTCAGATATTTCTGTGTCTTTGACGGACAAAACTGATCCTGGTTTGAAAACTACTACTCTATGACTATACAAAGATATCCACAATTTTCAGGAAGTGAGAGTGTGATGACCCCTGAAACACTTCATGACTCTTTCCAGGGTTAGTGACAGTGAAATATGTCTTAGAATCTCTGGTTCTGGCTTCTCAGAGAAGCCAGGGCTACTTCTGCCACCGACTTTCTAAAAGGTATGGGACAACTCTTCTCTGTTGAACTAAAAGGGCCATAGACATTCATGAAATTTAAATTACTTATCTCTGGTCACACCTAAACTACTTCTAATGATGTCATGGAGTACAAGAAACCCTGTCCTGTGCGCTGGGACAGTTGTATCTTTATCCACTGATTCTAGAGCACCCATGAAGCTTAGGTAAAGCCACTGTGACTAAGAAACGCATCATTACACAGCTCTGTCTCCTTCCATCTTTCTTTCCCCCCTTACAAATCTGAGAAGCATTTGTTTTGTCACTGCATGGAAAGCTCCTTTAGTCTTCTGGAAAGCATGTCAGGCATTTTAGTGCCTTTTGCCAGTCTACTTTTGCAGAGATTTTTCTCCCTGCCAACACTTGTGCCAGGTGTCCCTACTCCCCACTCTGTCCACGGTAGTGGATGCTTACTCAAAGAAAATGACCTGTCTCCAAATTAACTGATGACCCATAACTTGCTACCAGACTCAAAAGGTTAAGAAAGGCCAATAATGCTTCTTCTTGGAAGCTGAACTCCATACAGAGTGAATTGGCCTGATGGTAGCAACCGAAAGAGAACAGTTGCAATTGAGTCACAATAATGACAGAGAAGCTCTTGCTTCTGAGGCCTACAGTGCTTCCTGGAATCTAATTGTTCCAACTTAGCCCCAGGGAGGATCCTTATCATGATAGTCTCTGACTTCAGTGCAACTAGAAATTTTCCCCTTGCTCCTTGTAATAAACATTTATGATACTCAATCTAACTTGAGCAGTGCCCAGCTAGGACCAGTGGACTCTCACCTGTGGCTATCTTTCTACCAGATCTTCCACAGTGGGGGTTAATGGAATTTTGAAATAATTATAAGGACTGGCCTGTTCATGGTCTGCCATGGCAGCGTTTCTGACAGGACAGCAGACATTGTTGTCAGGGACATGTGGGTGGACAGGACCACCTATGTCTGTTAATGAGGGGCAGAGTGGAGGTCAGCTCTGGAGCTGTTGCATGCCACCTGGGATAGCCTTGTTGCAGGAAATCAGGCATGACCAAGGGCAGGTTCACACGTGTCTCTCTAGGTGTAGGTGTTCTGAAGTCGTTTAATGTCTCTTCGGTTGAGACTGTAATATGTGTTGCCTTGTGAGAAACTGAACCAGCAGTATAGTGAAATTCATGCTTATGTTTTGTGTTATGTGGATATTTCTTCAAAGGAGGTTTTCATTCACCCAGAGTATTGCTGGCTTGCCTTCCATAAGATAGAGTCTGTGACAGTTAATGGTGACTATCACTTTGGCTGGATTAAAAGCCACCTAGCAGATTAGTAGAGCACACCTCTGGGGGTGTCTGTAAGTGTCCAGAGATTATTGGCATGTGAACCACCAAACTGATGGGGAAAACCTTCCCTGATGTTGGTGGAACCATCCAAGAGGCTTTCAGCCCAGATGAAATGAAAAGAAAGAAAGAAGTCAGTCTTCATTTTTAAAAGCTTCGTTATTCTTAAGCAAGTGTGATTTTTGCCACTCTCACTGTGGACATCAATCTCCAGTTTCTTCAGCCTTTCAAGATGGACTCACACCAGCAACTCGGGGGAGCTTCCAGGACTTCAGTCTGGGAGTGGTGCTGCAGCTTTGGTCCCTCCTGTTCTACAGCTTCCAGCTTCTTGGGCTGAACAGTTACTGCATCCCCTGGCTCTGCAGTGTGCAAACGCCATCATGGATTATCCTGCCTTTGACTCCGGCAGCCTACCTAATAAATCTCCTTACATGTTCTATATATTGATTTTATTCATCAAGAGAACTTTCACTGATACAGATGCTATAAACCAGGACTTTTCAACAAGTGCACTACTTTCGGGGCCAATGGTGGAGACATTTTGGAGATGTGGAAATAACTGGTTGACAAAGTGATTTGCAGACACTGCTAGTATTTGTGAGCAGCAGTGAGGAATGTGAGACATTGGGCCAAGCATGCAAGGGATCAAGTACTCAAGAAGCTGGTGTTCCCAAGAGCATTGCTGTAAGTTCAAGGCCAGCCTGGGCTACATAGCTTTCCTAACATCCAGGGATGTTTGCTATGTCTCCCTTTTCCCCATTGCCTCTTCTGTTTTCCATCCTCAACTTAATGCACATGATCTGCTCATATGAAATATCAGGATTATGAGGACTGGGTTCCTACAATTCTTATTTTACACAGAATAATCTTCCCATTAAATGTTCCCTAATTTCTTTTTTTCCCGTTGAAAGATGCTTAATAATCACAAATATCCTTCCCATCGGTCTTTTAGGAACAGAAGTTCTTCAACTCTAGGGTATGAAGGCCTTTCTTTGCCAAGGATTAACTATTTCTTTGTAGCAGATTTTCTTCCCACTTTTCAGGAATGTCTAAGTAAAATTGCTTTGAGCTGACAATTGAGATGACCTTTTCTTTCTTCAGCAGGATTAAGAATGGCTGACTTTACTGAGTACTTTCTTTACGTCAGACACTCTTGCAAGTTCTTTGTGTACATTGTTCCATTTAATCCTTGCAAATAATCATGTAAGGTAGATATTATCATCCCCATTTTATAGATGAGGAAGCTTGGAAAGATGAAATAACCTGTCCAAGATTTCACAATTAATAAGTGTCCTTCTCTGCCCATCAAATGTAATCCATTTAATACCCTAAATAGAAAAGCATCCCAGAGAAAAATAAATTGAGAAAGTGTAAGACTAAATCCATCACCAAGACATTCCATCAGAATTGCAGTTGTGATAAGCCTAGCTTTTCCCTAAGCATTGGTTTGCAATCACATCCTCATTACTCATATCTAAACTATATATAGCAACAATATGTCATCTAGAGAAGAATGACTGTAACAGTTGATGCTAACAGATTTCAATGCATGTCTCTCTTCCTACTTTGGCTGCTGTTCTATTTAATTGGTAAATTATTTCTAATCAGAGAACTGAGAATAAATTTTAAATTCAAGTTGCTTAGCTCTCTGAGTCTAGATATCTTCTTATAAATATATGACTCTTGCTGTCTTTACATTTAGGGGCTAGCAGATGGAGAATAGAAGAGTGATGACTATGGTTTTATATTAACAAAGCCAATGCCATGGTTTTAAATTCATTCATATAAGTTGTCTTTGTGTGGTTATCATAGATTATGCCCTTAATCTTGGTCTTGAACCGTTGATCTTGAGAAAAACCAGAGAAGGCCAGTTTCTATTGTTTTCTGAAACTCTTCTGGAGTATCAAACACTAAAGCAAATGAATAATTATGCTGACATCACCATGCCTCAAGATTTTTTAGACTGGAAAAAATGAGATACAAATTTAAAATCTATGAGGGTAAATTTAAAACTCTATATCCCTGAACTGGAAGGAAAAATTTTAATTTGTGAGGCATTTTATTTTCATAAAACCTTAGTTCTATCCACCAAAAAGCCTAGAAACAATGACGCTCCATTAACAATGACCATCATTTGTACTTAGATTGTTATCTCTACACATAATTTCCCATTTTAAAGAACCTGGACTTCTCAAAGAAATGGCTAATTCATGGCCCAAGGCAGTAAATATATAACGCATCCTACATCATTTTGCTGTACCACAAAGCAAGAACACTATTGCAGACAACTCATGTTGTGTCAAAAAGATTCAGAAGCCAGTGTGAAAAAGTTTCTACTGGCTAACTATAGGTCAAATTGAATACCAGCAAGTCATAACCATATTGGACTGAAATATATAAAATGTGCTTAACTACATGAGTTTAATTTAAAAACAGTAAACATTGGCCACGTTTAAAGGATGCCAAAGAGCCAACTCATTATTTTCAAAACTATTAAATACAGTGGATTAATCATTGCTTTATTCTGCCTTTCTTACATGAACTATTTCAGAATAACCAAATAATTTAATAAGAGAAATTTTTCAAAGGCAAAAGGATTCCAGTTATTTAAAATGGAAGATTAAAATTATAACACCACTATTTTATAACTCCTAATAAATTAATTGATTAGGCAGTGATTGTTAATAGTTGCTAACATCACAAAAAGAGTCAGTTAGATAGTATGGTGAAATATACAACATCATCTTTAATATACTACTGCCAGAATATTGAGCTTTGGTCTGACAAATTCTCTAGAGCTATATACCAAATTACAGAAAACAGGAAAATGTTAAACATCATGGCATTAAGTCAGCAAAACCCACACAGTGAACTTTGACACATAAATATTAAGGGAAAGAAGTTGGAGAGGGGAACCCATAGATTAAAAGAAAATTGGGAGGGAAGAACAAGATGGCAGAACAGTAAGCAGCAGAGTAAACAGCCTCCCTGAGAGATACCATCCAGATGCTGGAATATAGCAACATGGGGAAGACAAGAAGGAAGGTAGTGGGTCTTCTGGACCCAGGAAGGATCTAAAGTGAGAATTGAAGCCCGCAGAAAGAGTAAAAAGAAACACTTAAACAAAGAATGTGGTAGCTGGTGGTACCTCTGCCCAGAGCCAGACCCACTGTGTGAGAGGACCTGCTGGAACCTGGGGACACACTATCATGGTGCTGTGGTGGCGGCGACTCCAGGGGCCTCCGCCGAGAGAGGCAGCATTGGAGGAGAGTGGCAGTGGACAGGGGGAGCAGACCTGGAGAACTGAACTGGCTGACAGTGAGTGTACAGAGGTCTTCACTCTCCCGTGAGAGAAAGAGATTGGCTGGGAGACATCTTGGAGTTGGGCTGAGGACTCCTAGCTGGGCGCAGACCCATGGAGGTTGCTCAGGTTGAGCCTTGCCCCTGCACACATACTGGGGGCCACCTTGGAGGGTCCCTGCAGGTGACAGGCTAGGTCTGGAGATGGAGGCTCTGCGCACACTCCAGGGGTGGTGGTTGAGAGTCTGTGAGTGACTGGCCCACTGGCCCAGGTTTGTGGGCAGTGGCTCCACCCCTGCACACACTGTACCAGCCATGGGGAGCTAAGGCGGGCTGGGGAAAGGCAGCGGTTAGTGCCTCAACAGCGCCCCCAGTGGCAACCATCAGATAGCCATAGTCAGCACTGTCTAGAAGAACCAGCCTCACTTAAGAGAAATTGCAGCCAATGAGAGGAGTGCCTGGGTCCCCAGTACCCATTTGCCCAGAAGAACCTAGGAATATGTCAAGACAAAGATGCAAAAGGCAGTCTCTGGCCTCCAATCCAAACAGAGAAAGTCCAGGAGATGCAAATGCAGAAGAGATCGGGAGTCCCACAACTGAAGTTTCTGAGGTGATGGCAACTGAAGTAAAGAAATAACTTCAAGAGGTTATAAAAGAAATTAGAATAGAAATACTAACTCAGCTAAAAGAAGAAATGAAAAACATAATAAAAGAACTGCTAGGCAACTCTAAAGGAGACATAGATGAAAAAATGGAACACAGGAAAATGTGGGAAACCTTGAATGAACAATACAAAAAAAGATTTAGAATACATGAAACAGATTCAAAGAGATAATGAGGAAATCAAAACTTCCCAATGAAAGTTGGCAAAATCACTTGAAAGAAACTAAAGATAGACTTTCAAACCTTGAAGACAGGTTTGCAGCTTGTTATCGTGAAAGGAAAGATCTCTTAAAAATAACAAGGAACCTGGAAGTCACAATGCAATGGCTGCAAGACAACCCAAAGAAACATAACTTAAGAATAAAAGGTGTGAGTGAAAATGCAGGGGTCAGTACAAAACAAATTAAATGCCTATTTACAGAAATAATTTTAGAAAACTTCCCAAGCATGGGAGCAGGAAGTGACTTTCAGTTAAGTGAAGCATATAGAACTCCAGCTAACCATAACCAAAATAAATCTACACCCAGACATATAATAATCAAGATCCCAGAAATTCAACACAAGAACATAATGTTAAAAGCTGTTAGAGAAGAGAAACAGATCAGCTACAAAGGAAAACCCATCAGAATCATGACAGACTTCTCAACACAAACCATCAGGTCAAGAAGAGCTTGGAGTGAAGTATCTCAAGCCCTGAAAGAAAACAACTTCCAACCCAGATTGATGTACCCTGCAAAACTATCTTTCAAAATTAACGGAGAAACAAGATACTTCCATGACAAAGAACAACTGAAGGAATTTATGACCACCAAGCCAACCCTACAAAGAATACTGAAGGATATTTTAGAGAGAGATAAAAAAGACCACAGCTCCAGAAACAGTAGCAGAGCGATATCGCTGAGTGGGGCAGACAATTCAATAGAGAGGAAAAGTGGGCAACCAACTGCAGAAAAATGGTATGGCAGAGATGAGGCAGTGCATGTTGGCCTTAACCATCAACGTAGATGGCCTCAATCCACCAATGGAAAGAAACACAGGCAGAATGGATCAGGAGATAGGATCCATCAATATGCTTTATACAAGAAACACACTAAACTCGAAGGGGGATTCATAGACTGAAAGTCAAAGGAGAGAGAACAATGTTGTATGTGACAGGGAACCAGAAAGACATGGGGGTAGCTTGCCCATTAGCTCCATAGTGGACAAGAGAGATATGACATTTTTATCCAATGGAAAGCTACTCAGCTATAAAGAAAAATAACCTCAAACCTCTTATAGGTAAATGGATACAACTTAAGATCATGTTCATGGATGAAATGGCCCAGAGTCATATGGTTGAGCATCATGTTATCTCCCTAGTACAAAAAAACTAAAGGAGTTAGTAGGATTCAAAATACACAATACATATTACAAAAATGAAAGGGGAGGAAGTGTCTAAAAAGGGCAGGCAGTGGCCATTGTTAATCTATCATTGGGATTTGAGTCCTGTATTGTTTTCATTAAACTGTTTAGTTTGGTCTTATTCTATTTTGGTTTGCCTAATTTTATTATATTTGAGGGCATAGACACCTACTTCAAAGATAACAAAATACATTATGGTAGCCATTATTGATATCTGACCACCTTGTTTTGAAACCCTATATTGCTTTCATTGTTTTGTTTTGAGTGATTTTATCCTATGTTGGTTTGTTTTATTGTATTATGACTGATGATATAAGCAACTGCTTAGAAGATAACATGAGGCATTATAGTCATCAGTGTTGTTTTACTATGTATTGCTTCCATTGTTTTGTTTTTCATTGGTTTTATCCTGTACTATTTTGTTTCATTGTATTGTGCCTGATGGTATGGGCAGTTATTTTGAAGAGAACAAGAGGTATTATAAGAGGAAAAGAGGAAAGAAGGAAGGGAAAAGGAAAAAGACATAAATTTGTATGTAAGTATATGTAAGATAGTTAAAAATGACTATACTACTAAATGCATTAGTTATTGAAAAATAACAATTAATACTCATATGATTAGATCAATTTTACATGTCTATATCTGTTAATCTAAACAACCCCTTTGAAAGTAACAATATGTAATATTACAACCACTGTCAAATTCCAATCATCTCATTTTGTAAACCTATAATGTTATTGTATTGGATTTGTTCTTGTTGTTTGTTTGTCTCTTTTGTTTTTTGTTTTTTATTTCTGTGTCCATTTTCTCTTAAATAAAAAAAAAGAAAAGAAAATTGGAACCATGTCAAATAATTGCAACATAGGGCCTTATATGTATTCGTATACAAACAAAATCATGCAACAATTGGGAAAACTTCAACCTTGATTGCATAATTAATTGTATAAGACACTATTATTATTAATTTTCTTTTGGTTCAATAGTAGTTTTATGGTCATGTTTTCAAAAGAGTCATTATCTTTTATAGATGCATATTGAAGGAACTATAGAGAAATGATGTCTGGAATTTGCTTCATAATAATTCAAGGGAATAAGAGGAATATAGATGATTCAAAAATGGCCACAAGTAGGTAATTATTAAAGCCGGATGATGAGTGTGTGTGCTTTGTGATGTTAGTCTCACCATTCTTGTGTATGTTATAAATGTTCTACAATGGAAGGAGAAAAAAGGCTGGGAGGCCTGCATGGAACATCTTCTTAGCACTGCAGTTTCAAGGAGTTGAATGCCCTAAGTTTTCAGGGGTTGTTGCTTACCAACTTCCTTGCATATATCCAGGCTTGAGAATTCTGCACCAGAATTTATATAAGTTTTGAAACCAATAATGTGCTCTTCAGTTTGAAAGATGAAAAGCTGCAAGCCTCAAAAAGAGCGTGTTTTTGACTGTTGCTGGAATAAATTATCACAATCTATGTGACTTCACCTGAGTTTATTATCTTACAGTTCTAGAGATTAGAAACACCAAATGTGCTTTAGTGGGCTACAATCATGGTGGCAGGGAGTATGGCATTTTTTCTGGAAACTCCAGGGAAGACTCTCCTCCTTGCCTTCGCATCTTAAGAGGCCGTCTGAATTCTTGGGCCATGTCCATACCACCCTGATCTCTGCTTCTGTCCTTGAGTCCTCTTTTCTGTCTCTACTGTTTCTCTCCGTCACTTGTACAGATGTTTGTAGTTGCATTGGTCCCATCGAAATATTGTAAGACAATCTCCTCATCTCACAAACCTGAAGTACCTCGGCAAAGTTCCCCATGGCATGTAAGGTAACATACTCAAATATTCTGGAGATCAGCATGTGGACATCTTTGGGAAGGACATTATTCCACTTACTCACAAACAACAACAAAGAAACTGAGAACTAGGACGGATAAAAGAAAGCCTATCGGTCAGGATACAAATAGGAATCAGGAACTATTCTTACATTTCAGACAAAAAATGTAGTACAGAGACTGTGCTGTACTGGACAGAGAAGATAGGGAAAGTCAAACAATGGATGGGGAAGGCCCCTAGAGATTGTGACAATGGAAACTGCTATTTCCTCTAAGCTTAGAGGTAGGGGATCTAGAACACACTGTGTGTGTGTGTGTGTGTGTGTGTGTGTGTGTGTGTGAACCAGGGCAGAGGCTTCCCAGTGGAAGACGGTGTCTTAGTTACTTTTCAGTCTTGCTGAAACAAAATACCCAACACCCAAAATTAAGGAAAGAAAAGTTTATTCAGCTCACAGTTTGTGGAGGTTTCAGTCCATAATCAGCTGGCTCCAAGGCAGGGTGCCACGACACAGGGGCAGCACTTCAAAGCAGCAGAAGACAGCAAAAGCAGCCAGAGCAAAAAGCGGGGAGCAATCCTCGCTTCCTCCCTTATGTTGTATGCAGACCACCACTCCCAGGGCTGGTATAGCACTCACACTGCCACCCTGCCCTCCTCTTGCACAGAATGAGGATGTTTACAAATTAAGCACCCTGGCTCCCTGCTGAATCACTTAGTTAAACTTCTAAACTTCTCAAGTTGACACAATGTATCAGCCATTACAGCTGATAATGAGCAAGGAGGTATGACTGGCAGGGGCAAGAGACCCAGAAGGCATTGCTGGAAATGATAGCTTCCTCTCAGTCTTTATGTTTGTCTTCTCTGATGCTATCTTGAACTCTGAGTTAGAGGATATACAGAGTTAAGCTTTGTTAAGCATCTTGTTCTTAACCAATCAACATGTTAGCCTGTTCTTGTGTGCTTTTGTTTAAAGAAATTTATTTAATATATATTAACATATATTGTTGAATTGTTATCATTGACCTCATGGCTTACAACGCTTGCTCACTTGTCCTTGAATGGCGTATATTTACTACACATTTTCTCTGCGAGGTACACCATAGCCTTCTCATACTTCGGACCACTAGGCAGCACTTCAGCAGTTACCTGAGTCCATTTATACAGTGAAACCAACACACACTAACACACAAAAATGAAAACAATGTGGCTCTTCATATACTACAAAAAGAACACTTTCTCACATTATGAGAGTTGGAACAAGAAAGCAAAACATTGCTGTGTTTGATCTCAGTTGAGAATGTGTATGCTGAGGGACTCAAATTTTTCTTGCAGTCCTGCATAGTCTGTGAAGGACCATGAAAAGTGCTGCGTTAATTTTGAGGTTTCAAATATGTTTTAGTAAGTAGATAAATTTACAAATAACAAGGATAGACTGTACTTTGCTTGGCAGAGGGACATAGGAGAGAAATAATCTGGATTCCCCCAATTTTCTCACATTCTCTTTGGCAAAATCAGAAGCAAAGGAAGTCTGGGAAATGGAATAGGAAGTAGAAGAGCAGAGAATACATATGGTTACAAGTAGATGATCTGCAGTACAAGAAGTTGGAAGAACTGAGACTTGGTGGAGAAGCCGTTTGAGGGACTTAGTGATTGCCTTTAGATTTACAGGTGTTATTAAAGATGATGACATGCTGTTTTTAATTTCCATAGAAGCAGCATCCACTGATAGAAATGGAATAAGAGCTATCAAGGAAAGATATACGAAACCCTTTTACCTGTAAGGATTGAAAGATCTGAAAATGCTTTAGAAAAAACAAATGAGGCCTTCCTTCCTTAGAAATGTGAAGGCACCCAATTCTCTGTAGCTGTTGGTGGTTGGACTACAGGAGGGAGGGCTGTGCTCTGTAGAGGCTGAGCTGGGCCTCCTGGTAATTCTATTTATGGTTAATATCACCTTAAACTCTGGAGAGTAGCAAATGCCACTGCAGCTGCCTGTCTTGGCGCTCAGACAGGGGAGAAAAACCTATTGTGGCAGAAGAGTGGTAAATAGAAAGCAAATTAACCAAAAGATCATTTTAGCACAGGGTTGGTGGCTTACTTGAGTAAGTGATTTATGACACAATGTTTTTATTTGATCTGGCATTACAGGGATAAATTATTGAGTGATAATTGTATGTTGATAAGCTGTTCCTGCTTAAATTTATTCCTTCCTCAGTTTGTGTTAATTGGGGCGTATTGGAACAGAAGGGAATTGCCCACTTACTGCCTGCTTCAGTTTATGCCGTTACTAAAATGCACAGTTGTAGTTGTATCTTCACTCTTACTCATGCTAACTGATTAAGGAGCTCCAACCAGTGGATTCTCCCCTCCCCATTAATGCCTCATTCTTTCTTTCTTTTTTTTTTTTCATAAATGAGTTGTTAAAAATAACATTACTCCTATTTATTTGTTCAAGATTACCCAAGTTGCTGCAGAAGGTAGGGTCAGAGGTGAACTGGCAGAAAGCTGGAGAAACTTAATGCAGATTTTACCATTTGCAATTTAAATCTTCTTTAGATGAAGTCATCATGGGGTGGTGCATGTTTCCTGCATAGGTGGCTTTGTGTCTGACAAATATTTTTAGTGACTCCCGCTCTTTGGCATGAAGAGATTTGAATGGTAATGGAGCGTGAGAGACCGTGATGTGTCCATGCACACACTGGGTGTGGATGCAGGAACAGAGGACAGCAAATGCTACAGAGCGAGGATTTTGTCTCCCAGAGGTCTCTGTAATGTATAGCTGAGCATCCCTGACCTGAAAATTCGAAACCTGAAGTACTCCAAGATCCAAAGCAAGTGCCATATGATACCACAAGTGGAAAACTCCATACCATGAAATACTGTTTCATGCACAAAATCATTAAAAATATTATGTAAAATTACCTTTAGGTTATCCGTATATGGTATAAATAAAACATAGATGAATTGTGTATTTACGCTTAGATCCCATTTCCAAGATAGTTCATTATGTATGCAAATATTCCAAGCCGTGAAAAAATCCAAAATACTTCCAGTTTCAAGTGTTTTGTATGATGGAGCCTCAGCTTGCACTGTAACTCTAGGGAAGTCAAATAAGTCCAGATTTCAAGAACAAATACAGACACAAAACAGCCAGCAGGATTCCAGTAGAAACGCTGGGTAGAGATTAAAGGAAATCGGCAAGAGGAGAGGAAATAGTAACATTCCAGAGCGGCCCACCAGATTCAGGGCCTGAGGGCGGTCCGCCCCATGCAATCCACATGGCCCACGGGGAGGCTTGTAAACACTAATCCAGATGCAGAGGCGCTCTTTCTGCCTTGTTTTATGAATTCCGCTGGATGTGGGCAGGTGTGTACCTGGCTGTAAACCACAGAGGGCCCCGCAGGTGCCCGGAGCTCCTTGGTAGAGACAGTGTGTGCTGCTTCCCACACCCCTTGCTGGGATTCAGTCACTTACCTCCTGGTGATCTTGTTACTCTCTCTCCTCTCCCCACGTTGTTCTTAGGTGATATGTCATCTCTTTACTTTATCTCCCACAAATAAAATAGAAAAGCATTTCACTTAATCTTCCATAGCCAAAGTAGAAAGGGCTTGACTGAGTAGAGAACAGAGTTGAAGATTGAGTAGTGTGGGTTTTGACCCACCCTAAAGCTATTTCACTCCAGAAACACTGAGAGAACCTTGTAGTTGGGTAGTTTCGCCCATGGAATTCATTTACTTATTTACTTTTTATTTTATGAAAAAATGAAGTGAAATTTGATAGCAACAATAAAACAACACTAGTTGACATACTGTATTGTTAACTTCAGAGTAGAGTAAAAGACATAGATTAAGTTTTTTACAAAGAAGAAACAAATAGATAATAACACAAAACTTTCTTTTCAATGAATTAAGGCGAACTAGTAGTATAAATGAAACAAAGTAGCATGTATATTAAAATATTTTTGAAACAATAGGAATAGGTAATTTGGGGGAAGTATTTGAACTTCTCCCTACTTCCTATTTACCTATTTTGCTCTCTATCCATCTAACTACCTATCTCTATCTATCTATCTATCTATCTATCTATCTATCTATCTATCTAAAGTCAGTCAGTGTTTACTAGAGAAACAGATATAATACAAGATATACAAATATATAAGATTGTCTTACAATGGCCGCCCGCAGTCAGGTGTGGAAGGGTGCAAAAGGGCTCTCTGCATTGGAGATCCAAAGGATCCAGTCAAAGGCCTGGAGCTCTGTGTAGTGTCCCATGCAAGTCTGTATCAGGAGGCCAAAGGATCTGTGCTGACAGCCAGGAGACAACGCTCAAGGTGAAGGCAAAGACTGGAGCTCATCTGAAGAAACAGAAACTTGTTCATTTGCCCTTTATAGCATCTAGCGCTAATCCTTCCTAGGGTGGGTCTTCTGCACCCAGAACTATGCTGAGACAATTTGATTGGGTATGATTCACTCAAGTTGAGGCAATCTGTTGACTATGATATATATAGTTTCTCATAAGAGGAGCCGTGTGATATTTAAACTTGTGTGTCTGACATTTCACTTAATATTATATGCTCAAATTGCACCCATTTGTATACAAATGCTTGAAGTTCATCTTTCTTTATGACAATATAATGCTCCCTTGTGTATAAACACCACATTTTCCTTAACCATTCATCTGTTGATGGACATATATGCTATTTCCAAGATTTAGCTATTATAAATGGTGCAGCTATAAACCTGGGTAGCATGTATCCCTGTAATATGATGATTTTAAGCTCTTTGGGAAGATACCTAGAAAGGGGACAGTTGGGTCAAATGGAGTATCTACTTTTAGTTTTTGAAGAATTCCACATTGATTTCCATAGTAGTTGTACTACTTTACATTCCCACCACCAATGTAGAAGAGTTCCTTTTCCCCCACATCCTTGTCAGCACTTATTACTGTATTAGATTTTTTGGTCAAAGTCATTCTTTCTGGGGTAAGATTGTATCTCAATGTAGTTTTAATTTCCATTTCTCTGATGGCCAGTGATCATGAGCATTTTTCATGTGTTTATTGGTCACTTGTACTCTTTTGTCTAAGAAGTTTCTATTCATTTTGGTTGCTCATTTTTTGATTAGGTCTTTTATTTTGAGGAGTCTAATTTAATACTCTATATATTCTTGATGTTAGTCCTCTGTCCAAGTAATTGCAAATTTTTCCCCATTCTGTAGGTTGAGTCTTCATTCTGTTGATTGTTTTCTTTGCTGTATAGAAACTTTTAAATTTGATATGACCAAGTTTGTTGATTCTTGGTATTATTTCTTGTGTTCTGGTCAGCAAGTCCTTGCCTATGCCTATGTCTTCAAGAGTTTGACCTATTTTATCTTACAGCATATTGTTTCTGACTTAACATTTACATCTTTGATCCATTTTGACTTAGTTTAGTACACAGTGAGATATATGGCCTAGACTCAAATCTCCTGCATGTGGCTATTCAATTTTCCCAGCACCATTTATTAAAGAGACCATCTTTTCTCCAATGTATGTTTTTGGCCCTTTTGTCAAAGATCAAATAGCTGTATGTACCTGGAGTTGTGTCTGCTTCTTCTGTTCTGTTCCATTGATTCACGTGCCTATTTGTGTGCCAGTACCACACTGTTTTAGTCATTGTAGCTTTATAGTATGTATAACTTCAAATCTGGGATTGTGATGCCACCTGCTTTGCTTTTGTTACCCAGGAGTGATTTTGCTATTTTGGGTCTCTTCTGATTTCCTCTCAATTTTGTATGCCCACATAGTTTAGCTAAGGGTGTGGAGAGACATGGTAGAATCATGCTGAAATTTTAGGGAACAGTTCTAGTTCATTTGTTAAATTCTTTTACTGTTGGCTAGTTAATTCAAACAAGGGTCATAGCCACAGAAAGATTAAAGTGTCACTGTTACTATGATATACGTTCAGAGGAAAGGACAACCAGCTAAGTATGGGAGTTCTACTCTTGCTGTGGCAGCATTTCAAGTCCTCTAACCATGTCTGATTCCAGTTGTCCTCCTGAGGCCATAGGAAGTAAAGGAAAAGCAAGAGGAAAGAGATGGGGCCTTGATTCAAGCTGGGGTGTCACTATTCACAAGTGTCCTTCTTCCTTTGTCTCCAGCTTCTGAGAGCCTTCCAAGCACACTTCTGTAACTCAGGTTCGGGCCCCTTGTCTGCAGGGCTGCCTGTAGCATTGTAAGCTGGAGAGGAAGCCAAGACAATTCAGGAGAATAAGCAGGAGTTAAATCCCACATTCAGAGGCACATGTTCAAAGCTGCAGTTCAAAACTGGGCAGGAGACACTGGTATTGGCTCATTATGCGCACTGTTCCATCCCTCACTAGCTCCTCAGCCTCACCACTATGACATCAAGACAGAATTACACCATGCTTGCTTTATTCTCTGGGAAACATATTATGGGAGCCCCCCACTCTTGAGTCAAAAGTCAAGGCACATTCACAACAGCATGAGCTTCCTTAGCCAGAGAGAGAAACTAGTATCTTGGCAGCAAGACTGTCCTCAGACACCAAAGGTGTCTGGGCTTTCAGCTTGGATGACCCCATTCTGGCCGCTTCTTTTTGGTGACTGCCATCACATATAGCCACTGTCTGAGCAGGGGTACAGCCCATACTCCCTCATGAGCTGAGCAGCTTGTGGGATTCCTCACTAGCCTGTCTGTGATGAATGCAAAGGCAGAGTGGCAGGCTGTAGCAGCAGCTGCTGCCGCCTCCCTGTGGGCCACCCTAATGTCTCCCAGGGGACAACCCAAGCTTGTACCAGCCTTGGAAAATTAGTGAGTGTACCAGTCAGTGTTTTACTAGAGAAACAGACATAACACGAGATGTGTGTGGGTCTGCCACACTCGAGGTGTGAATTTGCTGAGTGGATTCAATTAAACTTCTTTTAACTAAACTTCTCAAGTTGACACAATCACTCAACCATCACAGTGAGCAATCCTGACTTGTAGAATTTTTCCTCCTGAAGAACTTGAGAAGTTTAACTGAGAGACTCAGCAGGGAGCCAGGATCCTTACTTTGTAAATATCTTCATCCTGTGCAAGAGGAGGGTGCAGAGATGTTGTGAGTGCTACACCCTCCTTTTTTGCTCTGGCTGCTGCCTTAAAGTGTTGCCCCAGTGCCATGACGCTCTGCCTTGCAGCCAGCTGATTATGGACTGAAACCTCCAAAAAGTGTAAGTTAAGTAAACCTTTTCTGCCTTAATTTTGGGTGTTGGGTTTTTTGTCTCAGCAATGAGAGAAAGGTAACCAAGACAGTGTTTTACTAGAGAAATAGACATAACACAAGATATGTGTAGGTCTGCCACACTCAAGGTGTGAATTTGCTGAGCTGGTTGAGTTCAGCTTCTTTTAACTAAACTTCTCAAGTTGACACAATCACTCAACCATCACAGTGAACAATCCTGACTTGTTGAATTTTTCCTTCTGAAGAACTTGAGGGACTGTATCCTCTTAATCATTTTTTTGAGAAAAAAGACAAGAGAAAAGAAAGACCTTCAAGAAGATAGCAGAGTAATTAATCTGTTCATTTAGGTATACTGACTCCCTCTGTGCTGAGTACATTTATTCCTGTATTCTACCAGCATCTGTTGAACACACAGTTTGCCGGGAGCCCTGTAGGCACCAGGGTGAAATAAAAACATGTCTCCTCTCAAGAAGATTACAAGTTAGTGGACAGAAAGATATGGGTCCCACCATTTGGTTCATCATTTATTATGTGTCAGGCTCTGGGGTAAGGGTTATCCTCACATGAACCCTGTGAGATGCATGGGCTTACTTCCTTTCTACACATGAGGGTGTTGAGGTTTAAGGAAATGAAATAATTAACTTGGGGACTCCCATTTCAGAAGTGGCAGGACTCTGTGACACAAAAACCCTTCCCTTGTTCTTTCTACCATGTGGCCTCTGACGGAAGATGTTCATTCATCTCACTCATCTCCTGATAAATGCCATGAGAAGCCAAGATTTTTCACCTGCATGATAAGTGACAAGGTCACAGCACCCTGGCAGATCAGAAGGCGGAAAGATGGCATTTGTCACTACGTGCATTTTAAAGGACAGTCTGAGGAAGGCATGGGGCTGACAAAGTAAGTGGTGGAAAGCCCCTGAGCAGTGCTCCAGGGAAGGATGGTGTTGAGGTGGGAGGTGAAGGGGAACCCTTAGTTTGGCTGTGCAGGGGTCCACTGTGGAACAGCAGGATCAGCAAGTGTCCACTACTTCAGTCTGGCCTTGTCCTGAGAATG
Organism: Dasyprocta punctata; assembly: GCA_004363535.1. NCBI lineage: Eukaryota > Metazoa > Chordata > Mammalia > Rodentia > Dasyproctidae > Dasyprocta > Dasyprocta punctata. Next base: position 62,494 of record RJWM01003126.1, read on the forward strand.
GCCCTGGCCAGTGCTGGTTAGGAAGCAGGACTAGATGGGTTAAAATAAAATTTGGAGCATGCTTTGCCCCCCCGCAATAAAGGTGCAATAAAACCCCATCCATGTTCACATGGTTTTGTTTGAGTTACTGTCACCTCCCACTCACATGTATTTACTAATTTCCTGTGTGTCTTGGTTACTTTTCCCTCGTTGCTGAGACAAAACACCTGACACACAAAATTAGGGAAGGAAAGGTTTATTTAGCTTACAGTTTTTGGAGGTTTCAGTCCACAATCAGCTGGCTCCAAGGCAGGGTGACATGGCACAGGAACAACACTTCAAGACAGCAGCCACTGAGCAAAAGCAGCCAGAGTAAAAGGGGGACAGAGCAAGCCTCTTCTCCTCTTTTATATAGTACACAGGACACCCCCCCACCAGGGTGGGTGTAGCATCCACAAACAACCTTGCCTTCCTTTGCACAGGATGAGGATGTTTACAAAGTAAGACCCCTGGCTCCCTCCTGAGTCTCTCAGTTAAACTTTTGACCTTCTCAAATTGTAACAATGACCAGGTAACTGTGCTCTACACCCCATGATGTAGAGCTGCTGAATTACTTAATTAAGCTGCTAGACTTCTCAAGTTGACACAATGTATAAACCATAGCACTGTGTGACATGCCATTGACATTAGACTCATGGCAGTTCTTTGCTAACATCACATGGGAACATCAGTGAGGAACTGGCACTTACTGAGTGGTGAGAAGGTCCCCAGTGCTCTGATGTGAGTTATTTTGTGTCTCCTCACAGGACAATGAGATGATTCCCATTGTGTGGGTGTGGCTATTAAGGCTCAAGGAGGCCAAGGTGTGCAAACACCCAGCTGGTAAGGTAAAATGGAGCACTCTCTTTCCAAAGCTAGTGACTTAAAGCTAAGGGGACTGTGAATGGGTTTTGGGGGACCAAATAATCTGTGACAAGTTTGGTTGGTTTAAGTTTATCAATTGATAGATGAACGATTTGTCTTGTTAAGTTGAGGCACTATAGCACTATGAACATGGCAATAGAAGAGACTTGGGTTCAAATATCAACCCACTTTTTCTGGGCCAGTTCATTTACCTTCTTTGAGCCTTTCTCTCTTTATCTGCAAAATCTGAAAGATAGTGGGTGCTCTGCAGGACCATCAAAATTAAGGGATATAGTGTTTGTGTAATATGTAGCTCCATTCCTGGCAGATAGTATCTCCTCCTCTCTCTGTCTTCTTCATCAGATATTTTATTCCAGGTTAATTGATTTGGGCACATATGACTTGACCAATTTGATCTGCTCATCCCAAGATAATTATTTTATTTTGTTGAGATTGCATGAACACCCCAATCCTTTATGACCAGGCACAAGGAAGCTAGGGCAGTTGGTTTGATGGCATTGCCGTCCTCAAAGAATGTCAAATTACCTAAGCTTGCATGGTTGGCCCTTTGGAATTGCCTTGGCTTCAAGATATCAATGACTACGGAAGACCCATGTGGCAAAGGCTGACTGGTTGTTTATGGCACTTTTTCCCTTATCTCTTCGGCTAGACTATGTTTTCTGGGTCTTCTTCACTTTGAGGTCATTATAAGATTGAATTCTGCCAGATGGAACATGGTTGGAAATGATGGTAACATGGAATGCTGGTGAAAAGTGTTGGCTTCTCAAATTTCCCTCAGATCCTCTTCACTTTGAGGTCATTATAAGATTGAATTCTGCCAGATGGAACATGGTTGGAAATGATGGTAACATGGAATGCTGGTGAAAAGTCTTGGCTTCTCAAATTTCCCTCAGACCCTCTTCATTTGGAGATCACCAGGTAGAAGATGCAGTGAAAGACTCCGTAATACAGAGATTAGGGAGTCACTATGTGGAAGGAACCTGGGTCCTTGAATGACTGAATGGAGCAGAGTAACCATCCTACTGCACAGCTGCATTGGACAGTGAGTGAGCAATAAAGTCCTACTTTGTCAAGCTACTGAGCTTGGAGGTTACTTAAACTAGTAATTAACCTACCCTCATGAATACAGCCTGCTTATGACTTATAACAAGGTATTTCCAGCCATCATTAATACCATTGCTAAATGACCCTATAAAATCAAATGCCCTATGAGGGATAATATATTTCTTTACATTAGCATAAATTAATTTATAAGCTGAGCTGGCCAGATTCAAGCAGGGCCCTAAGGATACATTCCAATGTGCTTGATTGCAGGGAAAGCTGATGATGGGTGGCTGGTGACCTGGTACACCGTAGAGTGGTTCTTAAAGCATTGGTATCATTTGCAACATTCTAGACATGTAGATTCTTGTGCCTCATTCTAGATCGACTGGATCAGAAACTCTGGGAGTAAGGCCCAGCAATCTGTTTGTATAAGCTCCGCGGTGATTTCTATGCACCAGGCCACCATTTGAGAAGCACTGAAGGAAAAAGACAGCTGGGTACTGGAGGTCACATCTGGGCCGAGCAGAATGGCATGGGGTCACAGCGACTGCTCCATGAAGTCTGAGGGGACAAGGAGAGATGGTCCAAAGATGAGTCTTTTCAAGTTTCTCACCAATTGCTCTCGTTGATTAAAACATAAAGTTTGAGAATTTGGTTTGCTACTCTACAGAGGATTGATTACCACATCAGAATTCCTGAAAAATGGTACAACTTTGCTAGAGCTTCCAATAATGCATAACATAGGCTGGATGACTTGAATAATGGAAATATATTTTCTTGGAATTCTGGAGTCAGGAAGTCAAGATTAAGACGTCAACAGAGCTGGTTTCTTCTGATGCTTCTCTCCTTGATTTGCAAGTGGTCACCTTCTTTCTGCCTCTTTTTTGTTCATGGTCAAGCCTCTGTGCACCTATGCTCTTGGTGTTTCTTTTTGTGACCTAATTTCCTCCACTTCTAAGGACACCAGTCAGATCAGGTTAGGGCAGTGATGGCACACCCTTTAGATACAGAGCACCCAAAATGTAAACTCAAACTCCTTTATATATTGCAAAGTGTCAACATTTTAATTAAACCTGAATACTGAGGTTTTAGTTTAGAAAAAACAACTCATATATTAACATCTTTTATCTTAAAATAAAAATGCAGTAATATACATGCCATAATTTCACTATTACTGGATTAAGGTCTACCCTAATAACCTCCTCATCTAACTTAATTACATCTTTGAAAATCCTATCCCTAAGACCAGTCACACTCTGAGTAAACTAGGGGTTAACACTTCAACATGAATTTGGAAGAGATACTGTATTAGTCAGATTTTCTTTACTACACCAAACTGCCAAAATAGCCAACTTATAAGAGAAAAAGTTTATCTTGGCTCATAGTCTTAGAGATTCTAGTCTATGACTTGACAGCCCTGTTGCTGTGGGTGAGGTAGAATACATGGCAGCATTGTGTGTTGCAGCAAAACCACTCACACATAGTTAAGAAGAAAAACAGAGGAGCAGAAAGGGATTCGGAGTCAGTCCCCTTCAAGGACGTGCCTCCAATGACCTAAAAGCCTCTTGAATGTTTCACCATCTCCCACACTTAGGATTTTAAGATAAAATTCTAAGCCATGGGCCTTTGGTGACATTTAAAATCCAAAGTACAGTAGACACAATTCTGTCCAAAATAATTATGGAATCTGGAGTATTAATACCTTCTATTTCTGTCCTCCTTGGAATGCTCTTGAATAATCCTGGAACCAAAGATAGTTAAGCACTACACTTTTCAGTTTGAATTAGAGCGCTTCCTTCATTGCATTCTAACAGTAAAGTTAGATGGGAGTTAATACTTTTGACAGTAGGTTAGCTAATTGAAATTAGAATTATATGAAACTAACACCATACTAGTTATCTGTTTTAAGTAGTTTATGTGCCCCTTGGGCAGATAGAGGTTAGTTTGTAAATAAATGTTGGCTATTGGCAAACAGAATTTCTGAAACAACCTCATAATCTTTTTCCCAAGTTGGTGATCCAGCATATTGGGGTTTGGACTAACTTTTGTTAGGGAAGAAGAATGACCTCCTCTTCTGTGATGCCTTGAATCTATTTGGCTTGTTAGTGATCCATGGTAATAACCTTAAACAATAACTGATGCATGCTGCAGAAATTAGCTATACAAGAGAACTGGATGGGGAAAATAGATGGGCAAGTCTTAAAACTCACATTTTACAAAATGGTATGTATTTCTCAGGAGAGACCCTCAGCGTGTGAGAGAACACTTGCTATTGCATGTCACATCCTCTATTCACTGTGGGTCTCCTCTTCCTTCTGCCTTATCCAACTTCATATTAACCAGAAAGGGTCATAGATGGTGCCCCAACTGCCAGGGTGAGCTTTGCTATAACAGCTTTAAGTGTTCTAAACTTGGGGCAATTTGGCTACCTGTAAAATCTCACTGCATGAACTTTCCTATCACTTGTAAACTGCCGGGGCAGAGTTCACTGAAAAGTATCCTCACTGCTAGTCCATGAAATGGGAGCTGTGGAAGTCCTGTGCATACAAACACGTTAGCCTATGCTCAAAATATGCTTATGGGGCAAATTCTGTTATGATTAATGTTGGCATCACTGAGCATACATTAGTGGGATTTGCATATATAAATTTGAATAATGTTCAAGGACACCAAATGGTTTCAGATTTAATAATAATAATAGCTAACATTATTGAAGTATTGTATGCCCAACACTACTATAAACATTTTGTGTAATAGTTTCATTAATCCCTATAATATCTGAATAAATACAATCATTTTACAGGTTAGGAATCTGAGGCACAGAAATGTGTAGTAAGTTGTCCAAGAGCACCCAGTGAGCTCATGAGCAGCAGAGCTGGGGTGAGCCAAGATAATCTGATTCCAGCACCTGTGCTCTTATCCCCTGGGTCCCATGGCCCTGGTTGTTAAGCACACAAATGCAAGAAGATGGCCTGGCCTTTTTGGGGGGTGATCTAGGGGGTTGTACTGGCAATGGAAAGTAAGCAAAGGGGTTTAGGAGATTGATGTTTATTCAATAGTGTTGTTTGGGGGAGTTTGTAATCAAAGTCTGAGTCTGTAGGTCCTTATCTCTGTCATTTTGGTGAAACAGATACAAGTGTGCCCATCTCTCTCCAAAGCATGCTCACCAAGGCAACTCGCTGGGCTTCCGAGAGTTCTGTTGTCATGAGTGAAACTCCTGCCTTCTCCCCAGGAACACAGCGTCCATGGGAGAGCCCATTTGACTACCCAGGGAACAGGTAAGAGTTGAGGAACTTGGAGAGGAAATGGGAAAGGATTGGCAGAAGGAGTACATCAGGCATGTCTATAAAAGATGAGAATTTTTTTTTGCAGTACTAGAGATTGAACCCAAGGTCTTCACACTGAGCTATATCACCCCACAAAAACTATCTTTAACTTTGACACAAATGCTAAGTCACTGAGTTGCCTAGGCTGGGCTTGACCTTATGATCCTTAAACCTTAACCTCCCAGAGTCCTGGGATTACAAGCATGCAACACCATGCCCCATGGCAATAGATGAGTAGAACTTTAGTAAGGTGGGGCACTGCATGCCAGAATACAGGAAGAGATGAGCCAGGTCACAGAGGAAAGGGCACCAGTGTTCTTCACTTGATGCCCAAGTGGGTACCATGCTGAGTGATAAGTTCTGGGTTTGGGGCTTAGCATCCTTCCAGGTGGAATATAGGCTCAGCTATGAAGACAGAGCTACAACACAGTACTTTAGCAAGATAAGCGTGGCTTTGTCCTGCTTATTTTATATGGTGTCTTAGTTACTTTTTGGTTTCAGTGCATAATTGGCTGGTTCCAAAGCAGCATGGTACATGGCAGAAAGGAAGCAGTTCATGGTGGTAGAAGACAGCAAAAGCAACAAGCAAGGGAGGGAGAGAGAGAGAGAGGACAAGCCTCTTTCTGTTCCTTACACTGTATACAGGCTACCTGCCCTAGGGCAGATATTGTTTTCATATCCTTAATCCAACCAGGGGCCATGAATCAACCACAAACTAACTGTAACCACCTCTGAAAAGCCCACCCCCAATGAGAGCTTGAGACTGTGGGGTGACATCTAGAAACAAACCACAGCACATGGTGACTCATAAAAGAGCATTCATTGTTCTAGGCATGGTGTCACACTATCAAGGGAGAAGTGGTTGTATTGGTGCCTCAGCTTTCCCACTGTTCACATGTCTACCTGTTGAGGCTCGACATTCTGCAGTGAGAGATTTTGTTTCTTTTTTAAAAATACCATCTCTTGCAATGTCTAGGATATTTAGTCCCATACACTACCTAGATTCAGCCACACTAGAGTACATAAGCAGTTTTCCTGAGAGTGGATTTTGCTAAGAAATGGAAGGAGGTGAGAAGGAAAGAGAACAACTGGGGAAGAACTGGGAATCAGAGTGCGTGGAAAAAATAGAGCAGTAAACAGAGATGATTTAAGTGGTAGTTACATTAAAAGTTGGTGTAAAATCATGGTTAACCAGGAAATTATGCCACTAAGGCTTGGATAAATGCCACCCAAATATCCACTTGTTGAAGCCTTAGTCCCCAACCTGTAGCACTTCTGGATCTGGTGGAACCTTTAAGAGGTGGGACCTAGTGGAAGGCCTTAGATCACTGGGGATGCTGCCCTTGAAGGTGATTGTGAGGCACTAGTCTCTTCCTCTCTTTTTCCTTTCTAGCCACAAGGTGAATGACACACTTCTACCATGCATTTCCACCATGATGTGCTACCTTACGCTAGGTCCAAAGGAAGTAGACTAGCTGACTATGGACGGAAACCTCCAAAGCCAAGAGCCAGAGTAAACCTATCCTCTGTTGAAGTGCTTATCTCAGGTATTTCACTATAGTAATGGAAAGCTGACCCTTACAGATACAGATGTGGACAAAGGCTCATTTAGAGAGAATCGTTTTAGTACCTGCTTCTGATGCTGCCTCAAAGTTACACAGGACAAAAGGTAACTCTAAGCCATGCCAATAGGTATGGAAAATAAATTGCTTAGCTTTAAATCAAGCTTTTGCTTTAGCTTTGGACTTAAGAATATTCCCCCTTTATCTGTGTCTCTTTTAAAATGCCATTTTTGTCTGATTTTCCAAAGCAAGTTAGAAATAATGCAAACAAGTCTTTCAAAAATATATTTTGTAGCAAACAGTGATAAGACTATGTCTACTTATGTATCTAAAAATGAAGCTATAGTTATAGCAAAGCATTTTGTCTTGATTGCAGCATGGCTCAGGCAGATGGGCATGTCATGTGACCATGATGACAGGCATTCATTCATAATTTGATGACTTCTCCACCTAGAATCTGGCAACCTGACAGCCGGCACCTGCTCAACCCAAACGATGAGCAAGGAGTTCCTCAGCAGTAAATGAAAGGATGTGGGTGTAAAGAGATGTTTTATTAATCAATATTCTTTTTGTCTCATCCAAGTACATGAAATTCAGGCTAAAACCTTCAGGTTGACCATAAAAAAAAAAGACTTGAGGACCTCATCATTCTGTGCAAAGCTCCAGAAGTTTCCTGGAGAAAACATTTATTTTCTGCAACTTTGCAGAGAGGTATAAAAATGAATAGGTTGTAAAGAACATTAACAATTTAGTGTTACAGTATCTCTAAAATTTCAATGTACATACTCGCTTTGCAGAAATCTACCCTACAAAAATAAAATCATTGCTCTGTGAGAATGCATGCACAAAGTCATGTTTACTTCAGCATTATCTGTAGTGTGTACCGGGGGAAGCCAGAATGTTTGTTCGTAGAGGAATGGCTGAATACATTAAGGTTTCTTTTCACTGTGAACTATTATTGTGTATATGCATAAAAGAAAAATTAGATCTATATGTGTTGTATTAGAAGACTGTCAGGGATATTGTTGTATTTAAAAAGCCACTGACAAAAATACATAAAGTATAAATTCATATATATGTGTACAAATATGGGCTTGTATATTTATACTTGCTGTGGGAACACTGAGAAATCAGTAGACGAATTCAAACCAAATTTTTGCTTTTGCTACAGGTTAAGATAAGGATTGTTCGACTTGTAAAGAGCGTGTCTTGGTTACTTTTCTCCTGTTTCTGAAACAAAATACCTGACGCCCAAAATTAGGAAAGGAAAGGAAAGGTTTATTTCTTACAGTTCTTGGAGGTTTCAGTCCATATTTGCCTGGTTCCAAGGCAGGGTGCCATGACACCAGGGCAACACTTCAAGTCAGCAGCCAGAGCAAAAAGGGACCAGAGCAAGCCTCCTTTTCTCCATTACATTGTACACAGGACACTCCTCCCCCTCCAGGGAGGGTGTAGTATTCACAAATCTCCTTGCCTTCCTTTGCACAGGATGAGGATATTTACAAAGTAAGAAAGCTGGCTCCCTGCTGAGGCTCTCAGTTAAACTTCTGACTTTCTCAAATTGACACAATGAACAGGTAACTGCTTGTGCTCTATACCCCAGGATGTAGAGCTGCTGAGTTACTTAATTAAGCTTCTAGACTTCTCAAGTTGACACAATGTATAAACCATAACAGAGCATATATTAATAGTTTTGCTACTAAAATACAATGCAGAGAAGAAAAAATCTACTTAACTATTCATAATTTGCTGAGGATTAAATAAGACGTTATTTTTTAAAAATACTGTAATTCCTGCAAACCTCTAAAAATGCAAATATTATTTGAATGTTTTTCCCCTGGGCTGATGTAACCTGTAGCAGTGTAGCCCTCACCTTCCAACCACACTGCGATTTACTGCATTCTGTGTTCTGGATGGCATGGAGTCTCTGGGTTCACCATGCTTCATTTCTATCACTCTCAGAACTTTATACACAGTGACCATTACTCTACTTATAATATGTCAACTTGACTGAATTAAGAAACTCCAAGCAGATTAGTAAGGAACATTTCTAGGTGTGTCTGTGGGCTGTCTCTAGAAATTATTGGCATGTAGGCCAGCAAACTGAGGAGGAAAGACCCACCCTGGTGTTAGTGGCACAAACCAATGGATTTGGAGCCTCATGTAATGAAAAGGAAAAGGGGACACTGTCACATTTCTGAAGAGCTCCACTCTGCTTGACTGGTGCATCTTTTGCTGCCATCATCTTTGGACACCAGTGTCCAGTGTCCTTGGCTTTCCAACTCTCCAGGGAGATTTGAGGCCTTTTATCTTAGACTAGTGCCTCATCCTTTATAACTCTTGTTCTGTGATTTCCATCTACTAGGGCTGAGCAGCTACTGGATCCTCCAGCTCTCTGGTGGGTAGAGGACTGTGGCAAACTCTCCTACCTCCGATCCAGTAAGCTTCTAGTTATGCAATCCTGTGCATAGTTATACATATATTTTTTGTTGATTTTGTCCCTCTAGAGAACACTAAACAGTAAACTCTTTCTCTTTCTCTCTCTCTCTCTGTCTCTCTGTCTCTGTCTCTGTCTCTGTCTCTCTCTCTCTCTCTGTTTTAGATCTCCAGTTTCCTCTCCTTCATGTGGTTGGCTGCTTTGCACACTTTAGGTGTGGAACAGTTATCCTTTGCTGACCCACAAGTCAAGGCAAGACACCTGCCCTCTTGGGCTCTCTGCCCCAAAGTGGAATGCCACCACCTTGCTAGACCAGTCTGTCCTCTTTGGACACTCTGCACCTAACCCAGAGCCATTGGATGGGTACTGGGTAATTGGGAGAGTAGTTGAGTAAGGAGGATTGGTAATGGCTGCATAGCTGTGTGGGAAGAAAAAGAAGCAGAGCTGTATTCCTCATAAAAACTTGGAACCGAACAGTTACTAACCATGCCACTGTGCTTGTGGTCTAGGTTTTACTTGGGCTTTTCAAACCCCCAAACTATGTTTGTTTCCACTCCACTCTGTCGCCTGTTTCTCCTTCCTTGAGTTTTGCTTTCCCACTGCTTCCAATTTATCTCAACTGCAGTTTTTGTCATTTCCTGTTAGAGGAAGTCTGTGCTGCCTGTTTGTCATGCTCAGCGGTATTCTGGGCTGATTCTCCCTGTGTTCCTATCACCACCCGCATGCTCCCGGAGTCTGCTCTGTCAAGGGAGGGAGTTCTCTCTGTGTGCTTAGAACCTAACCCCTGTTCTCCCTGAGTTTTAGTACAGGGAAAGAATTCTCTGTCTACCAACAAAAATTCTATATTTGAATAATAAAAAATGAGTTGCTGGCTGCTCTCTCCTGAAAGACAGCCCATCCCACCCAGAGAGTATAGTAAATCTCTCTCTCTCTCTCTCTCTCTCTCTATATATATATATATATATATGTCTCTATCTCTATCTCATAAGCTTATTAGTTATATTAATATCTTTAAACATCAGTTTTATTTTGCTTTATTGTTTTACTTGTTTTCCACTTCATTGAGTATTTTTGTCTGATCTTTATTATTTGCTTTCTTCTGCTAATTTGGGGTTCCACTTGCTTTTCTCAATATTCTCTTGTTTCTAAAGGTAAAAGCTGAGGTCATTGATTTGAGACAATTCAGAAATTTCTGTCATAAACCTTGACATGTTGGATTTTCATTTTCATTAGTCCTAAGTACTCAAATTTTCCTTTTGATTTGTTCTTTGATCAGTGGTTTATTTTAATGTGTATTATCTAGGTTCCAGATTTTTGGAGACTTTTTAGAGATCATTTTATTATTGATGTAGGTCCTCCTAATGGATTGATCTCTTTATTATGAATTACCTTCTTTATTGTTGGTAATAGTCTTGGTTCTTAAATCTGTTTTGTCTTAATATTAATGTAGCTGCTGCATGTTTCTTTGGTTCATTGTTAGCTTATTTTTCCTGCCTTTTGCTTTTAATCTCTTTGTGTCTTTATATTTAAAGTGCATTTCATGTAGGCAATATATGATCTTGCTTTTTTATCCAATCTGACTATATCTGCCTTTCGATTGAATTGTTTATACTTACAAATTAATAAATACAATTGCTGATATGGTTAGATTTAAACTTTATGCTACAATTATTTTCTCTTTGTCCCATCTTTTCTTTGTTCATTTTCTTTCTTTGATTTCCTTTGAATTAATTAGTATTTTTGTGATTAATTTTTAATCTCCTCTTTTTTTTTGTACCAGGAGTCAAACTTAGGACCTTGTGCTTGCCAGGCAGGTGCTTATGCTGCAGAGCTATATCCCCGGCCCTAACTTCCTTTTTTTTTGTAATTAACTGTAGCTTTTCTTTGTGCTCTTTTAGTGGTTGTCCTGCGGTTTCTGTCTACCCTCTCTACCTTCAAGTGCTGTTGTTCTACTTCCTCTGGCCCTTGCACTGATTGGTATTCCTTTTATACATATGTTTTAATCCTTCCAGATGATAGTCACTGTTTTTGTGTAAATAACCAGGTATCTTTGAAAGAGAAATGAGTAATGAGAAAAAAGGTCATTTATTTACCCATGTAGTTACCAGTTCTGGTGTTCATTTATATTTCCATCTTATATCATTTTCCTCTTCGCAAAAGAATTACTTGGACGCTTCTTTTGATGTGTGTCTACTGTTGAGAAGTTCTTTTAGTCTGAAAATTCTTTATTTTACTTTAAAAGTATTAGTTATTGCAATAGAATAACAAGTTTGTAGTTTTACTTTTTAATATATCAACATTATTTCTCTGACCTCTTTGTTACATTGCCCCTGCCAAGAAATTTAGAAAAAATTCTGACAAGAAATTCCTTAGTTTATCTGAAAGTAAGGTATTTCCTCCTCTGACTACTCCTACTATTTTCTCTTTATCACTGGTCTTTCAGAAATTTGATTATGATATGTCTGGGTATAATTTTCTTTCTTTCTTTTTTTTTTTCCTGGAGCCGAGAATTGAACTCAGGACCTCGCATTTGCCAGGCAGGTACTGTGCCACTGAGCTATACCCCTGACTTCATGGTTTTCGTGGTTGCAGTTCACTGATCTTTATGGATCTGTAAGTTTATAGTTTTCATCAAATTGGAAAAATTTTTCAACTATTACTTCTTTAAATATTTTTAAAGTCCCATCTCCTATCTTTCAGACTCCAATTAAACATATATTGGGTCTTGAAATTGTCCAAATACTTGATGATGATCTTTTTATTTTTTGAAATTCTATTTCCTTTCTGTGTTTTACTTTGAGTTATTTTTGCTGCTGTATTTTCAAGCTTAGTAACTGTTTCTTCTGCAATATCTAGGCCTCCATGAATCTCATTCAGGCTATTTTTTATTTCAGACACTATAGTTATATTCTTTAGAAGTTCAATTTGAGTATTTTAAAATACATCTTTGAAATCAATCATTTCTTAACATTTGAACATAACAAATGTAGTTCAACATCTTGTACTGATGTCCTTGTCTGTTGATTGTAAAATCTACATCAGTTCTGAGTTGATTTTCAATGATCGAATTTTATCCTTACTAGGGATTTATTTTCTTTCTTCTTTGCAAGCCTGAAAACTGGATTGGACACCAGACAGTATGAACTTTATCTATCTGGATGTTGAATATTTTTGAGTTCCTATTAAAATCTTTGAGTTTTGTTTCATGACACAGTTAAATTACTTGACAATAATTTGATGTTGTCCTATCTTGCTTTTAAGATTTATTTTTTTAAACATAGGATTAAAGTGTCAAGGTGAAAGCAAGGTCGAGATACACTAAATATTTGTGGGAGACTTGCAATTCTCTGTATAACTTTCTGCTCTCTGATAACTTGTCCAGCAAGCTCTAGCTGCTGTATTCTCCCTGGGATCTCAGTTCCAATTCCTAATTCAAAGAGTCTGCTTTGAATCTCCTCTTTCCTTTACCACTGCCTGGGAACCATCTCAAAGCAGTAAGTTGGAGCCATCTCAAGGCTCAATTCATTCGTATTCCTTACCTCAGAAAATGCTACCTTTTATTGCCTGATGTCCAGGATTTGAAAAGCAATATTTTGTATATTGTGCTGTAGGAATTTTTGTTCTTGCTGTTATTTCAAGTGGCAAAGTATATTTGGTAGTTATTATTCCATTTGGGACATAAGCAACAGTCTCAAATTTATGGAATTTAATTGAAAAAAAATAGCAAATAAAGGCCAATATATTTGAACTGCCTATTAGTAACATAGTTTATTCACATTTTATTAGCATTTTTTATTTTTTGTAAAGATGCTATACTAAGCACTCTTAGAAATAACAGAGATTAGAAAGTTATGGCCTGTAGATCAAATCTATCCCAGTCTATCTTTATATGATGTGTTGCTAAGACTAGTTTTTACAGTTATAATGACTAGTGAAACAGAACAAGGAGGAATACATGATAAAACTATATATGGTCCCCAAAGTCTAAAATACTTATTATACAATACTGTAAAAAAGTGTGTTGATTCCTATAAATATTATTAAAAAGTAACCATCTCTGATTTCTATAGCATTAAGAACATGATTTACCTATTGAAATGTGCTAAGGTATAATGGAATCTTGTGGGAATTGAGGCTCCAGCACATTCAATACGTGTCACACATGCCTTCTCAATTGGTAGTTTGCCACAATTCTTCAATTACACAGAACTCAGGTGTTTCATGGACTAGAACTTTAGTCTGCCAGACCTTGGGCTGAGATGTATTGGAGACTAGAAGTTTAGAGAACACAGCAGTGTGAAACAACAGATGTCAGATTATATGGCTTCTAAGTAGATCATCTCCTTAAGAGTGATGCAGTCAGCTTTAGAAACATGGCTTCTTAGTGTGAAATTATATTTGAATTTACCAGAAGCCCTTTGGAAGATTGACTTGAACATGAGAATGAAAAGATTGTATTGTAAGGTTGAAAAAGATACTATGAATAAGGGCCCGAAAATCAACTGGGAAGATCTTGTTTCCATATAAAAGTAAATAATATGGGGCATGTCTCTTTCAATCAACTTAAAAAGATGGAAACCTGTGAGACCTGGAGATAGAGAAGATGGTGAGAAGTTCCAGACATCAGTAATTGTGAAGCAGATATTTAGTGGGGGCAAGAACAGTGGTATGTAAGAGTCAACTTCCATCCATTTGGCAGAGATAGCCCAAGACGGACATTAGCTGATACAGCAAATGGTACTGGTCCATGTGAGGCTGGTGCTGATAGAAGATCAGCATAGGGAAGGCAAACTGCAGACAAGTTACAGAAATTATCAGAAACAATCACCTTTAGTGGAAATTTTTGAGTTCTTGCACTTGTTCTGTAACCAGTTTATTGATCGAGCAAACTCATAGGTTCAGTATAATGGTATACAAACTGGTGTTGTGTCGCCAGATTTAGAGGGAAAAAACAAAAGCAATAAACAGGATCACCAGTTAGATTTCATTTCAGCTAGTACTTTTTTTAAAGCACAGAGTATGTCCAGTTCAATCTTTGGTGCATGGTTATATTTTCTTTTTCTGTTTCTGTGAAATTCACATTTAACTAGTTGTCCTATATTTTATCTGGCTGTGCAGGTATTTTGAATAATACGTATACCCATTGCTATATTTTCCACCCAAATTGCTCCCAAATCAGTAGTATCCTCATCTCCTTTTATTCAAGTTCCCATTCTGTCTCTTTATTTGCATGCAATTGATTATTAAAGATTGTGGGCTTGAGCTCTAAAACATTTTCAAATTCATTCCATTATCTTCATCTCTAAATTTCAAGTCAGATTTTCATCTTCTCTGGTATATAGATTTGCTAATTTTCTAAATTAAATTTTTGTTTTTCTAGTGCCTCCTCTATGTTGTTGATAAGCTTATTTTTGGGTTGATGTTTCCCTACTTATTAGTCCTCAATTATTATTTCCAATAGACTATGACTCAAACCCATTGTCATGGCCTTTTACAAACTATGTTCTACTTCTGTGGTTACAATTGCCACCATTCTCACAGATACATATAACAAAGTTGTTCACAACTCTGATTTTTTGCACACATTGTTGTATCTCTAATGCTTTCCCCTTCTCTATGATACTCCCAACTTCCACTTCAAGAGCTTATTTAAATGTTAGCTCCTTGCTTCTTTACATTCCCAAACTCCCCAGCTATTCAATCTTTCTTTTCTTGTGCTTCTAGTTTCGCATTATGTTATTAAAACACTTACCAAATTGCATAGTTGATAATTATACCATATCTACTTTGTGAGCTTTTCAATGACAAGAATTACATTTTACTCATTGCTTTAAATATCCAGTACCTACCATAGTACATGACATATAGTATGCATATAATATTGGAATTAATAGATAGCTATGATTCATTCACCAGTGAAACCAATTGTCATAGGACACCTGAAAGCAATATTGTAGCAAGCAGAGCTATGGAGAAGCTAACCAATTAGAGATGGGATGCATAATTGTTTCACTGGGTTACATATAAATGACCATAGTCACACATATTTTAGCATGAGCAAATGCATGCGTATTGAGCACTAAGCATATAGTTATAATGTGTAGTACAAGATGAAGACAGCAGGAAATGAATACTACTGGAAGTAGGAGTGATTATGAAAGTATTCATCATGGCCTGAGGACGCATCAGGTCTAGGAAGTTGGAAGCCTTGCTGTCCTTACAGCCTTTCCAACTGCACAGATGAAACTTACTATAACAAGATATGTCTGATCACCTCAATTTAACAGTATACTTTTCAACTCTTAGGAAGTATTGTGCATTCAACTTTCTAACTTGTGAACAGCATTACTTTTAGGGTCATTGCCTGGCCATGTCCTATATATGAACTCCCCACAATAATATCGGAGTAAACAAGGTTAAACTTCTTACAAGTCTTACAGTATTAAGGAGTTTTGCTGATTTTATTTCTTCCATTGGGATTGCAAGTCATTAATTTTTCATAGAATTTAAAATTGTGTATCAGGATGTTATAGCAAAAGAAAAGATACTGTAATTGTTTTATTAAATGTAGCTCAAGAATCACCTTCATCAGAATTCTTTGGTGTATCTGTTAAGAAAGCAAATTCTTGAGTCCATCCTTCATTTATGAAGTCAGGATTTTGGAGGATGGTGTTTATAAATCTGTATCTAAAATAAAGTCCATATTAGATTCTTAAATAAGTAAGAATTGAAAAACAAAGCAGAAAGATGCCACAGGACAGACTCCTATATATGGGCAACTGAGGTACTCACCTACACTATGAGATGGATGACAAAAATTCACTTTCAGAAAGTCAGCCGCTTCATACAATCACCATGACCACATTCTGAGCAATTGCTGTCATGGCCCCTGACTGCAACTGTACATCACCAGGCACCCTCTACACAGCCTGTGTCGACACTCCTGTTTCTGATGAAACAGGTAACAGCGCAAATCACGTAATTTGCCAGTAGTTTAGGGATAATGAGACAGTTGAAGAAGAGTAGAAAGCCTCCTGACATTCTAGTTCTCAGGTGTCAGCTAAGGACCAAACTTGCAGAGAGGTGTTCTAAGGAGAGTAGCTATATTAATTCTTTTTTGCTCAGTAACCTTCAATCTTCTGCCTGCCCACCCTGAGGTACCTGGTAAAATGATTTGTATGCAAAAACAACTCAAGGAGTTTAGGAATGTTGTTTTCAGTTTGATAATAGCATGTACAAGATGAAAATTCTCATTCAGATCCTGAACTCAGATACATTTACTCTACTTCGCTACAAAGCTTGCAGCTGCATGATTAAATGAATGAAAATAAAAAGTAGAACAAAAATCTAGAGTAATTTAGTTAATTTTTAGAAGTTTTATAGAAAAACATAATCTTATATGTTTTTGCACAAATAAGTTTCATAAAATATTCAACTCTAAGATTATCCACAAAGCCCAATATTTTTGTATATAAGATAATGAAAATAACTCTGAAACCTTAAGTATTAATTGGGTAAATTCCATTTGGAAATTTTCATGTCATTTTCCAAAACACTAAAGTACTGTAACAAGACAGTCAACACTAAAGTAGCTTCAAAAACAAAGAAATTCACTTCTCTTCTCTCATACATAACAGTTTCATAGTGTAGATGAGGAGCTGATGGCTGTCCTGCCACCTGTGTTGAAGGGTCTTTCGTGAATTGCTTTCCAAATTCTAGTCTTTGGAACACGGAAGAAGTGGTTAGCAGGGGAAGTTAAGGGCCAGAAATTTCCACCCGAGTGTGTGAAGTGAAAACTGCCCACATCAGTTCTGCCCTTGATGAGAGACTGGTTCCGTGGGTACATCTAGCTGCAAGGGAAGCTGAGGAATGTGATAGAGCTACATGCCTAGAAAGAAGAAAACTTTTAGTAAATGCTAGCAGTCTCCCTTGCTGTCCAAAAGAGTTTTCCCTTACAGGTGTAAGCAAGGATATTTAGCACTTTGTTTAGCAATTCATAACTTTCCAATCGAAGAAGAAATCAAGAAGTATTCTAGAATGATGTCAAAGTTATCACTTTAAAAATTGCTCAGAAAGATTTCAAGGTGGAAAACTCATGATCCTGATTTACTTTGGCTTCAATGTATTTCATTATTCTTAATATTTTTGCACTATCTCCAGTTGATATTTCCCATTAGTTTACCCTTATGATTAATATGTAATGTTTCCTTTCCTAAATCTATTCTTAGCTAAAAGACCAAATATTTTTTAACATTTATATTACACTTATAATTTAAAGCTTCCTTATAAATCTAAGAAAATTGAAAAATAAACCATCTGATTTCCAGTTTCTACATTCATACCACATCTGCTATCTGACTTATAGCTAGAACATAATATCCAACTCTGTAAGATTATTACATTTGTAATTGACTTGCTGTGTTTTCATTCCAGATGTGCAAATAGTAGCATTTGATTAGTCAAATTTAAAATTGCATTTTAAAACCATTTGGAAGATTTTTGAGTTATATTATATAATCTGTGGTTTCTGTAGCTTTAAGATTGATATGACTAGAAAAGGGAAGATGCTTTAACTAGTATTAATATTTTATGTTTCATTGTCCAGGAATGCATAATATCAGAGTAATTGGTTTGGGTTTTTATTTTCATTTCCATATCCTGCATTTTTTTCCTGTGAAACATACACACACATACACACATATGTATGCATGCGTATCTATGTATTTTCCATTTTAATGTCCTTCATTTAAATGCAGAATCTCTCTATTTTCAGAAAAGCTTCCCCTTACTGAAAGGATGATCCTTTATGTACTGACATAGGCCTCTGTGCACAATGATGAAGAATCTCATTTTGACTTGTTTCTTATTGGTGTGTTGAGCTTTGTACTGAGCTCTTCTCATTCTTGTCCATAGTCAGTGGCACAGTCAAAACTAGCTATTAACCCTGTGCCAAGTTTGAATGGCACAGAACATGTGGTCAGAAGACAAGATGCAACTAACCCACTCAAGTGGGTCCCACTTACGTGAATCCTTATTAGGATTCACACAGGGCACTGAGTGCTATAAGTGAAAAATCCTTGATTATCTTGGATTTTCAGAATACTGTAAATATACATTTCTTTTCCCCTAAACTTTTGCTAATGTCTTATCTCATAGTGATGTCATGAAAGTCTTGGAAGGTATAAAGATAGAAGCATGAGCAGATTAATTTTTCTTGCTTTTGCTATTTTTTGCCCATCCTTCCTTTCTTCCCTCCCTCCCTTCTTTTCTTCTATATTTTTTACTTCTTTCTTATCCACAGAAAGAGAAACTGGGGAGGGGTGGGCAGAGATGACTATTACAATGTTAGTGAGAATTCAGTTCTGTCTGAATCAGATGGCCATTACGATGTTAGTCAGAATTCAGATCTTACCCTAAGTTGTACATTTAGAGTAATTGCTACCACCTAAGGGCACAGAGCAAATGTGTGTGCACTGGGTGGACAGTAGTTCCCATAGACAATTTTTTCACCTCTCATCCTGCACTTATTACCTTAATCTTTGTATCTTGGAAAGCATCCGAGGACCACTTGAATTCACCATTCCCCACCCCACAACCATAGCATGGCATGATAGTGTGCTTTGACACAGCTTCCTTTCGGTCCTTACGCAAATGATGTGTTCACTATCTGACAATGGTCCTCGTTTGGACCATTTGTGCGGTGAGATCATATGTTGGGTTGAAATTTGCTCCCTTGTGACTTCCTTGCCCAATGGGAATACATGAACTAGTATAATCTCTCTTTCGTAAATTCCAGTCTAGACATCTGAGAGTACCTATGGTGATTTTCCCAAGTTTTCTCCACTGCATTTCCTGCAACTTTGCCTCTCAATGTTTATGCTGGATTTGTAACCGTCCACTTTAAAAGAGCTAAGAAGCAGATTTCAGCTGGCAGAACAATGGGGCAGTTCCCTTCCCAAAGATGAGCCTAAGTGGAGATTACTTATTCTTTCCCTGTTTCTGAATTTTGATCTATAAAATGATGATAACAGAAGTAAGTGAAATATGAGTTTATGTATTAGCTGTCATTAAATTTGTATTTTGGCAGTTGTGTGGTAGTCTTAGTTCATCTCAAACTTTTAATCAAGTAAGATCATGGCTATTTATTTTACAAACCACTAAAAATCAATATCCTTTTTCTCATGTATGTACATGCAGTATGTGTGTGTGTGTGTGTGTGTGTGTGTGTTTAAACATAAGTAAAGGACCCTTTCTCTGTTAAAGTTCATCTGATGCATTTTAGTGTATATTCCCACCTATTAATTTTTTAAAATCTTGATGGTGTCGTCTAACATAACAAGTCCCCCCGCATCGTACCTTATTTTCTGAGGGTTTGCTAGACACACCTTTTATAACTTTAACCTAATTAAAGAGAAAATAAAAAGCCAAATAAAACTGGAACCCTTACAGAGCACTTAAGGTTCACATCATTATCCAGATTACAGTTATTTATCTAATCCATAATGGTACAAACTATTTATATTTGTCTGAAATAAACATAATCACTTTGCAAGAATTCTATAACAACAGAAAAAAGGAGATTAATTTGGCACATTTTGGGCTTATTCCTTCAATTTACTTAGCTCCTAATGAATTGTGTCAAGTGTATACAGCATTGGCTGTAACACCCACCCTGATCACTGCAAGCGTGCACCAGAACTGATTTCACTTTCTTAGAACCAAAGCAAAGTATGTGTTCCTGGCTTAGCAGAAACTCATTACTGGTAATCCAACCATAGGGGTTACTTTACGCATACCAACTCTAAAATTGTTTTTGTCTCAAGAGCCTTCCAGCTCGTCACAAGAAATTATTTCTCATTGTAAACAAACAAACAAACAAACAGAAACAAAAAAGCACACCCAGAGACTCTTAGTTATTTCCTTGGGATAATTCAGGAAGTGGGTAACAAACTAATAAAAATCAAATCTACTCTCACCTCGTCCACTATTTTTTTCTGCTCTAGAAACCTGCATTATATTTGGTTTTTGCCCTCTTGTGGGAGCACCTTACTAAGAAAGGTTTTGATCAGAGCATCACGCAGGTTCACGTGAGGCTTCTTATGTTTGAACTAAGCAACTTGTGAGTCTTCTGACTTCTGTGCCTTACTGACTTACAGTAATTGTTTTGACATTGTTGATCTCTCGAAACATAAAATGTATTCCCTAAGAATAAAAGGGCTGTGATTTCACTAAGGATTTGTTACATTTCAAGAGGGAGTACAATATTCTATGAAAAACAAAAGGAACCTTGTCATATTCTATTAAAGCAATCTCTTAAACCCCACCAAAATTGCCTGAGGACTTACAGGGCTCCTTATTATACACAGTCTACCTAAGATTTTCATGTAATTTAAATGAATGAGTCTTGTACTGAATGTCTCAGTTTTAAATTATTCAATGTCTCTTGCTTAAATTGCTCAAACCTAATATTTTGACCTCTTTCCTGAAAGAGTCACCTCAAAGAACAGAAGATTCTGGAAAAAGGAATCCTATATCTCAGGAAATTATCAAATGACTCATTATTATTATTATTTTGGACATGCACTACTTTATACTTCTCTTCCTAAAAACATTGTAGAGTTTGCCAGGAAAGAAAAGAAGTGAATGGATAGGTTGAGGGGAAAAAGGTTTTATTTCCCTGAATATTTCTCAGTAAGATGAGAAGATGCTCATTATTGCAACCTGAAAATCTGATCTGCAGTGCTTGCCCACCACTAGCTGTATATGAGGGAAGTAAATTGCCAGATTGTAAACACAGCTTGAGTCGCCGCCTTTCTGACGTTTGAACTAAACTTCGGTTCCCTCGGGATCTGACTAGAGTTTTGACAAAATACAGTTCTCTGTTTCAAAGGAGGATAAAAAAAAAATCACCTTATAATGCCTCCTTCTCAACTAATTGTCCAGAAGTGGCCATTTTAGTGACTTGTGGCATAGATTTGAGGAAAAAAAATAAAAATTAATGAGAATTTTTGAGTCTTTGGTTGAAGATGGGTTTTCAGTGTTTGGAAAACGTTTTCAGGGCTCAGTTGGATGGGATGTGAGGAAGCATAAGGGAAGGAACAGAAGAAGGTGGGGGATGTTAATTATTACCTGGTCATCCCTGAAGGTGGGTCAAAAAAGAAAAAGAAAAAGAAAACCAAACTTACGATCAATTTAAAACACATCACTTTTTATTTCATCCTTCATTTTTGAGGGGCTGTTGGTTATTATGCAAACACTGACTTACATCACTGAGTCCATTTCCTGAAACAAGTTGCACTGAAATGGTACCTAGTGAGGACTAACCACGTGACTGAGTCTAAGTTTTTTACATGTACCATTTAATTTTATAATAATCTTATAAAATAGCCACAATTACTATACATATTCACCTTTAAGATGAGGCCATCCTGAGGCATGTGTAAGTTAGTAAATTGATTAAGTAAATTGATCAAGTCGACTCAACTTTTAGGTCAATGCCACTTAAATAGTTTGCTCTTCCTGCACCATGAGTTGAGATTTTTAGTAACAATTGTCGCCAATATTTCACAGAAACAGGAATCATCTACATTCCAAACGGACTCTCCTGAAGTCATGGCCTGATGTGTTGTTTTGGTGCACAGTCTCCAGCGACAGTAATTAACCGTAGTGTTTGTGGGAAGGACAGCGGTGGGAAGAGATACTGCAGCTTTATCCTTCTCTGTGATAAACAGACGGCAGCCAAAACTTTCGGATTCACATCTGAGGTGTGAGTGGGACTTGGATCCTGACCACTCTGATTCATTCGGCAAACTCCCTGCAGATTTTTTGTGTGCCGTGGGGACTTGGGGGAACCCAACAGATGGAATCTTCTTCCTCTCACGAAGATGACATGGTCTCCCATGCAATGTCACTCTAGTAATTTTCACTCTTTTGAATTGTTGCACGTCTCCAATTCTCTGCCTTTAAGGAGGGTCCTCTTGAGTTTCAGCTGCCTCTCTCTCTCTCTCTCTCTCTCTCTCTCTCTCTCTCTCTCTCTCTCTCTTGACGTTCCTTCTAAAAAATCAGTTTATTTTCTGAGGCACAAAAAGGGACTGTATAAATTTTGTCTATAGCATCAGGGAAGGAAAAAGTTCCTGCAGCTTGTTTAAAACCTACAAAAACACACAAGCAAGGCTTACACAGCCCTGGGCTCCTGCCCAAGAATGTGCTGATCAAGTCCACCACTACCAAACTGCATAAAGACCGCATTAAAAGTGTAATAACAGAGAAATGGGGCGGGCTGGGGGTGGGGGGTGGGGTAGGTACCGAGACAGAATAGGGAGAGTTCTTGGAATAAATCACTTTTATCTGGGCTCATTCGCTTAAGGATGCAATCAACTCACTATTTCAGCAGCTTGGGACCTTAGAAATGTATTTCAAGATTAATTATAAAATGAATTCTTTAAAACGAAAAAACACTCCTTTCCTATTACTCTTTAACAACAGACTCTGGTTAATGAAGCCCTGAAGCAGTTTAGTGGTTTGACTGCCACCTACTGTTTATTTTTTGCCACAACGCACACGTAGCTTGGGCAGGAGGTAAGAAAATTGCCTCCGGCAAACCATTTTTTAAAAAAGTATTGTAACATTTGTGCCGAAATGAAAGTAATTTAAAATTTTAAAGGATTGTGAGAGTGTGAATGATTTAAATTCAATTTCCTGCATTTGTTTTAGTGGTTTATGTCATGGCATTGGTTAAAACGCAAATTCTATGATGTTTTAAAAATGTGTATGTGGCAAGACATTCCATTCAGTCCTGACATAGTGCGGTCCTGGAAATTTATAAAAATGTCACAAACAAAAATGCATTAATCTGAAAGTAACATATCATGAAGCTGGCGCCTGGCCTTTAAAACCAAAAAGAGACCTCTATTATCACACTTTTGTGCTTATTGTGGCTTGTGCAGACTTTAAAAATACATGCACTTCTATATAAGGACACCAAATATTAAACATCCACGATTTCAGAATGACCACTACTGATAGAAATCTGTTGTGTTAACATTGTAGTCATGACGTTCTTTTAACTGCTTAGAGTTCAGATGGCAGAACAATTTTGCGTGTTTTTCTCTAATCTCCAAATTCCCTACTGTAGAGTAACAACTCATTTTCTGGACATGACAATGCTATTTACTGTTTAAATATAGAATTCCTGTGGAAATTTTACAAACATGTTATCTCAAGGCACATGTATTTTTATGTCTGAGTTGTTTTATTTTTTAAATGGTCCCTCTTCAAGCCTTTGCATCAAATCATGCATGTAAAATTTCCAAATTGTTTATGTTATTACTGATATAGTACATATATTTGTATACTTTGGTATTTTTGATTGTGTTTGTACATTGTTTTATTCATTCTAAAGTCTGGTCATATATATATATTATATTTTTAAAACATAAGGGAAAAATTAGCCTAGAATATTTAGTCCTTATTAAAATGTGCTTCCTGTTAAAGCCATAGTGCAACTTTCAGTTTAAAATGATACCAATAAATTCTCACATTGTAGGATATTTTCAGCTAACCTTTTTTTTCCTCTAGCAGGGACAGGTATAATGGTACCTTCGTTTGTTAAGACAGTCTTGGTGAAAGACAGCACAAATATTCAAGTTTATTTTTGTTATATTATTATTTTTCCTGAAATATGAAAAGGCCATCCTAGATTTAAAAATCACTGCGATTAGTGCCATCTTTTTGTTTCTTCATGTAAAGGCACATTGTCTAAAAATTGGTCCTTAATGGTACTAATAATACAAAACAAAGGCTTTTCATGTGTCTGATAGAATTTATAAAAATGATATGATGATATTAAACAACATAGGTAAATTTGATCAAATACCCTTTTTACAGGTCTTCCCCAAGTGAGTCCATCGGACAACAGTGACACTAATCCAAAGCCAAAGGAAAATAGTTTAACCTAAATGGAAACAAATAAAATTAA
The DNA here is from genome assembly GCA_004363535.1 of Dasyprocta punctata. Taxonomy (NCBI): domain Eukaryota; kingdom Metazoa; phylum Chordata; class Mammalia; order Rodentia; family Dasyproctidae; genus Dasyprocta; species Dasyprocta punctata. The sequence goes on from RJWM01003126.1 coordinate 86,743, forward strand.
GCTGACCTTTGAAATGTCTGTTTATTGATTTAAATTCACTTTTTTCTTTTTCTGTGCCATGCTGACGAGGCCTGTTAAAATATAAGCATGTATAATACCTTGGACACGACCATTTTTATTTCTTTTGTGTGTCATTACCGAAAGATTGAAACAAGTGTCACCTAAGTGTAGTGATGCAAAAATAATAGTATCCCAGTCTGACTGCGCAAGAGCAGAGGCAAACAAGAGCCTCATATCCTAGTGCCTTCTAGGTAGCTGACATGACGCATCTAGTCAGACGTAAATAATGACAGACGGAAACTATCATGAGGTCTGTGAAGCATCAACATACTGCTATCATTTTCTCTCTAACCTTGCCTTGCTAGCAGCTCTCAGCCTCACAGGCTGAGAGATCATTTAAAAAGCAAATCCTAATGACTCTGCTCACTGTAACAACAGTCAGCGAGATTGGCATCAATTTAACTCAGTTTAGAAACTCAGAATAACAGCTACTGTTGACTTGCGACACCGTAAACTCCAGTTATTCTTCACAAATTGACCCCCGCACCCAAGGCTACACCTTTGCCATGGCTATGGAAAAGATTGCGTGCGTTGGAGAAAGAGTCTCCTCTCTGGTAGGAAAATGGTTCGTCTCAGTTACTCACTTGGCGCTCTATGTGTAATCTCTTAGGCGGCACCTATTTTTCAGGACTAGGTCGTTTGGTACAAAATGCTTTAAGTATTCCCTTCCCCCCTTTTCTTGTGACACACATTATTTTGTGTATATTATGTATGCATGGGCTAACAGTGGGTAAATAACATCCCAGTGTCCCTGTAGCTTAAGCCTAACATGGTTATGGTTCAGATAAACACGTCTGTACATGGCTGCCATAATCAATGTGGAATGGCAGAACAATTTTGCAGATGCAGTCCCAGGAAGGAAGAAATAAAAAAATAAAAATAAAAAAGCTGTCTTGTCCAGATTCAGTAGAATCTGTTCACCAGGAAAAACCTGCAATAAAGCAGTCACACATTTTATTTGTTAAGACAGTGATGACTTTGCAAGCCTGAGGGAACTAAAGCTGATGTTCAATAGGATAATAGCATCATCACTTTGCAAATCAGCACGTGGCTTTGCTTGGGTGCAGGTAGGAGGGGATCTCAGGTTGTAAGAACTGTAGCTGGTACCCTAAAAGGCAAGGAGATCAAACTGCCTGGTTGTGTCAGTGTCTGAAGAACAATTGCCATGGATCTCTTTCAGCTTGGTTAAAATCAGGTTGTGGGTGTATGTTCTCTGTGTTATGAGGGGCTAGGAGATGAGTGAATGGGTTTGCGTGTGTGTGTGTGTGTGTGTGTGTGTGTGTGTCTGGACCGGGAAGCAGAAAAGAATGGGGGATGCTCACAATAGCCCATCCTAATGCAGAGCTATTGATCTCATTTCATAACACTTTAATCTCCAGCTAAACATCTTACTTACCTCGTGTAAGAGAGATGCCAAGTTGAAATAAATAATAAACACACAATATTTTAAGGACTTTTGAATTTTGCATGGTAATAAATATTAATGTACCTTGTGACTCCCAAAGAAAATAGAAGGCACTTAATTCTGTTGTTGATATCAGGTATGGTGCAGGTTGATTTCCCGGGGCGAAAGTGAAAAATGCACTATTTGGACTTAAATTTAGATTTAATAAATAACTAATTTAGGATCTTGTTCTATATGCAAGGATATAATCACAAGGCATTCGTTTTTAAAAGGTTTCATTTATTCTTGTGAGCTTAATTATTGCAAGGAAACTGTGAGCAATTTGTTTTTTACCAGTGTCTGATTTCTGAGAATGGTTATTAAATATTAAATGGATGCATAATTCAGGCAATTAAGAAAGTAATCACACAAAGTAATGTAATGGAAGTTAATTATTACTGCATAAGCAAATAGTTCATTAATGATAGTAGTTGCTATGGCTGCATTCTTAATACATGCAGAACTGAAGCATGAATCCTCTGTGTATTCACGGTGCTGGTAGGAAGTGTGAAGCTACACAGAGAGAGCACCACTAATGAAAAGCAGAAGCAAATAAGGCCATATTGACCCCTGACTTGTCTAAATAAGGTGGGATCATCATTCCTTAGGGGAGTTTTATCAAAATCACCCCTGCACTAGCTGCTTATCATTTTTTTTTTTTTTTTTTTTTTTGGTTTGTAACATAAACCTTAACTTAAGGAGAAACCAAAAGGAATTCAGCTTATTAAAACAGAAAATCGCCCATCACACTTTACCTCTTTTGTTTTGCTTTTCTTTTAAAATCAATCCTTTTGTTAAACAGTTACAGTCATCATTTGGAACTTTAAAAGACTCCTTAAATTTTTTTGTTTCATAAAGGCATTAGAGTTAATAACAGATCTTATTTGGTCCTGCTGCTCGACTCCAAGTGAAAGCTCTGGTATTTCTTTTCTAGCACTACCTCTCCAAAGCATTATGCTTTATAAAGGCTATTTTATATTAATTCAACACACATGGTTCCGATGATCCCCAGACCTTGTGCTGCTATGAGGTATGAAGGTGTCTGGAGAGGGCCAGGCAAGGCAGGAAGAAAGGAGACAGAACAACAGTGAGGATTCAGCCCAGAGCCTGTAGGACCAAGTCAGGCCCTCCTGCAGTGGAGAGCAGCCCTTGATGCGTTTACTCTATTACCACCCTGCCCAGGACACACTACCTCCACATCGCCTGCCTCACCTCAGCATCAACTGTCACACAAAGAAAGGTAATTCTACTAGGTCGTTGCTCTTCCACCATTCCTATTTAGGCCTTAACTCACCACACTCCTGGAATTATTTGCTTGCCTACTTCCAGTGCCATTATCACACTCTTCCTATTGTGTCTCAGGCAAAGGATTATGTTGGTGAGGACACTGAAAGTCTCAAGGAGTTGCTGCCAGTCATTCAGAGACTGCCTAGCCACTGAGGGAAATAGGGAGGACACTCAAGACATACTCCAGCTGTGTTCCAGGAAAAAAACTGAGAGTCCTCTAGAGGAGTGGTTCTTTCAACCTTTTTGGGGTGTGATCATGGAGCTTTAAACACTCTATCATGCTTGGGAATTTACATAAAAGTTGCATTTAATTTGCATAAATACAGAGGTTCATGGCTTCCTTAAGCCAAACCATGGAGGTCCAATTTGAAACCCTCTGTTACAGAGAAGTTTCTTCAAACAGATAGTGAACACTTAGAAGATTACATGCTTGACTTTTGTGTATAGACTGTAAAGACACAGGGTTGGGGTCTGAGGTAATTTAAAGACAGTTTTATGGAGTAAGTGAGCCTTGAGCTTAACTTTTACAGTATGACTGGTGTTTTGAGGGCAAAGACAGAGCATTTCCGATAGAGCAAAGAAAGAAATGTATGATTTCACGCATTTATTTATTTATTCATTAATGCATTTGTCACTGAACACTGAACACCTACTGAATTAGCTAGAGGAATAATGGCGAGACATGGTTCCTAGACTGCAAAGAACTTAAAGTCTAGAAGATGGACTACAGCAAGTGTATGAATAAGTATGTTGCGAAGGAAAAATGCAATTGTTCTGAGCAAGATCCAAAGAGCTATGAGCAGGGGTGAGGGGAGGTTCATTTAGGGGGCTTCAAAGTATTTAAGGTAGAAGGCATTTTTCAACAGGTCACTACTGCAGAAAAACTATACAGTAATTTATGGTAAGCATAGGGTAAATATCCCTCCTTTGGTTTCAATGTCCTACCTCAAAAAGGAGGGAAGCAGCATAGGCAAAGTCAGTGAGGTGGAAAATATATGTAGTATGTTTGGAAATCACATTTAACTTGAATCAAGCATAAGTTATGATAGGGAAAGCTTCAAAAGGTGAAAGGAGCAAGATCATGGATGTTCTTAACAGATAGGTAAAGGAGTTCAGGTAAATCATGGAGAGTCATGGATTTTCCTTCATGTGGTGCTTTAGGAAGATATATCTGGCCATAATATTCAGGGATCTCTGGAGTGGGGTGGTTCTAACAGTAGGGTGAATTTACAGGCTGTTGCAAGAGTGCCACCCTCGTAGGTGTATATCTGAGGACATTAACACAGTCAACAGGGGAGCAGAGTGTTGGGGGAATTGTGAGATTTTCCAACTCACATTCCCCTGATGGACACAGAGACAGGGCATAATCACTCCAGAATCACTTTCCAGTGAAGACACCACCTTTATTCACCAGGAAGGAAATGGTGAGCCCAGAATGGAGATGGTTCCTGTGCTGCCTGTGCCACTTGTCCTCTGAAAATCTTTCTGCACATGCTCCTCGCTCAGGACAGACTGTGTGAACCAGTTGGGTCCCCTTACTTTTCTCAGAACAAAGTTCAGTGTCTCCTCACTCACAGCAGTGTCTGCCACACAAGAAGGGTATAGAAGGCCAGATCATTCCTATAAATCTTTGACCTTTAAAATAAACTCTTAATCTACCAGGTGTCTAGATCGGTTCCTTGAACAGGGCTTGAAGCTTTCGGTTATGGGCTTCTCTGTCTCCCTCTAACTCAGAAGCAAGCTGTTCTCTCAGCATGTAAGTGGGATCTCCTCTATCACCTTATGCAGTTTCCATACTCTGAGAAGAAATTGGTAAGATATTATTATTATCATTTCTGTTTTGCAGTTGAACCTCAGAGGAGATAAATGCCTACCTTAAGATAATGTGTCTCCTGAGAGATGACCCCAAGATTAAAGCTAGCCTTTCTACTTCCTGAAGAATTTGATGTCCAAGAAAGCTCTGAAAGGTAGCAGACACCTTATGTTTCCATTGAATTTCTTCCAGGCTCCTCAAGTCTAACGTTTATAGGGCAAACCCAAATCAGGATCAGGTACAACATTCAAAACATAGAATTTTGTCTTCATTTTAGGGAACACTGCAAGATTCCATTCAGTAGGAGATCTGTTCTTTACTTTTACAGAGATTCTAACGTGGCAAGACTGCGTCCTAACTCAGTGTCTGCTGAGATCGTTGTCTTCCTGGGAAAGTCATACATTTCTGCCTAGCGCTTCTAACTTGGGAGGAATTCTTTCATTCCTTTCCAAGTCATTGAAGACTTTAAGTGTCAGACCAGATTCCTGCAATAAAAAGTGGGCACTTTGCTTGCTCATCACTGTGCCCAACTTCTACTTTTAAGTCTCAAGGTCATTGGTTTACTAAACCAATTTTAGAAGTTTTCAAAGAGTCCCAAAACACTTCCACAGTTAACTGCTTCTTCTTCACTCATAAAATGCAATCGCTATCAGATTATAGAATTTTGCAAGTATGTTTGACATTGCTATACCTGATGTCACAACAATCTGTTTTAACACATGTGAAATTAGCTGTTAATCAGTTTCTTTCATTTCACATTTTGTGTCTCATAAATCCTAGAAAAGAGAGCACACACAAGCAGGATGAAGACGTGCATGGGGGCATGGAGCTGTTTTAATGGGCCCTTATACTGTCATGTTAGGATTGTGCTCCAGTTCTCTTTTGGCAACCTTCCTCGCATTTGGGGATGCCAGGTGGGGGCATGGTCAGGAGGACAATCCTCCATCCTGTGACCTCAGTGTGGTTGCTGTGTTCTCATTAGATAGCATCTAAGCTGCCAGTGAATGGCTCAGTTCTCACTCTGGAGCTCGCATGTTAAACCCTCCACATCATCACTGTGGAAAAAAAAAAAACACGCCTTATGGGGACTAATGACTAATTCCCTACATCACGTCTAATGTATCCCAGGGTGCTAACTTCAGCGCACCTGCCTCCATCGCTGGTAAGGTAATGAGATCGCTTGTGAGTTACTGGTCACTGACAACATTTATAATATTCTTCAGCCTAACATTATTGCACAGGTCAGTGTGCAGTGTTTGCTAGGAGTGGGTGAATTCTGACACTTTGGGAGCCCAGTTTTATGGGTAGTTGGTCAGTGAAGTGGTTCAAAACCCTTTATAAATGAGGTGGATGCATTTGGAAAGGTTCTAGGTGTCCCATGACACCCTGTTAAATTTTGTTACTAATTGCATCATCAAGAGGTAATTATAGTACTCTGAGGCCTGAGATTTGAAAATCATAACCATCCAGGATATTTAGCACATAGAAAAGGTATGCATTGGCCTGGATGACTAAAGATGGTTAAGAGAAAGTGTGAGGTGGTGTGGGGAACGAGCTTGGAAGTCCAGATTGCTTGAATTTAGTTAGCACTTAAATCCACTGGTGATTGTCACCGCCAGGCCATGCTATAGGGAATTCTCAATTTTAGAGAATCAAAAATTACTTGAATCACTCAGGAATGTGTCTAGAATAAGTATTCTATTTTTCTTTCCTAAATCCCACACTCGTGGGTTCTCAGAAAGCTGAGCGGAAAGGAATGTGAACTTCTTGTGAGCTGCATTTCAAGATAATGATGTGTTGTGTTGTGTTGTGTTGTGTTGTGTTGTGTGTTTAATAATGAATGACCACAGTTAACTGTGATGCAGTGAGACACAAGTTAGCCTTCACTCCCCCTATCTCCCTTTGTACTTCTTCCATGAAGGAACTAGAGGGAAGAGCTTCCTGACTCCTTTTCTGAGAGGCTCTGGCAGAGTGTTTAAGAACACAGACTCTGGAACTTGAATCTCTTCATGTGCTCTCTGACTCTTCTAGTATAATGTTGCATATTTGTGAAGGTAGCTCTGGTTGCTCCAACAAATGCATCCTGAATAGTTCTTTGACAAAGCAGAATTTGTAACTTGTAACAATTTATGCTGTGTTCCCTGATGAGCAATCTTTCATATTATGACTGAGGGATGAGGTTCCTTTGCCTTGTGCCTTTCAGTCTCTAAGAACCTCAAAATTTTCTGCATCCCACCAGCAGATGGGTAGGGAGTGTGGGGAAGACATAGTCAGTAATTGACATACAACCTCTGCCACTTTCTATAGGTAAGAACTAATCACATGGCTTCACCAACACGCAAAGCAAGCTGGGAAGTGTAGTTCACTGCTGGACAGCTGCTGCTGTTACTGACTTGGTTCTCTGGAAGGAAGAGCACAAATGTCAAGAAAAGATTAGGTATCCCTGTCATATGGGCAACTCTATACATCAATTTAGTTCATCATTTATAATAGAGACAACAACGATACCTATTTTCATAATTGTTATATAGGTTAAATTAGCTAATATACTTCAATTTAGTTTGTCATTTATAATAGAGACAATAGCAATACCTATTTTCATAATTGTTATATAGATTAAATTAGCTAATGTACATAAAGTCTTTGACATACAGAAAGCACTCAATAAAAGTTGGCCATTATTTCAATTATTTTTATTGTTGTTCATTTTTTGAGCTACTGTATCTGCCCAGCAGATATTCATAATGAATATCTCACCTTAGTCTAATTAAAATAACTAATCCCATACGATTTGATAAGATCTATGTTCATTTTCTGAACAGAGAAAGAGTTTATTTGATAGGATATTAGACTACACAGAGTGAAGACATTCCCCAAATGGTGTGAAGCCTCCCCTCCTCCTGTATGGTCTATACTCAAAGGAAGGATATTTGACTTTCTTGGAGGGGATGATAGAAAAATTCATCATTTCCTTGTCTACTTGCTTTTTTTCAGTATTTATTTCCATACCATTTCTATTAAGGCTTACAAGCATTTGTCTCTGACTCTATATCAATATATACTTAAAGGGCTAGAAAGAGATCTTACTCCTTGATGTAATCAGTTCTATTTTAATAAAACTGCTACATGAATTGCAAACAATTCCTTAAAGTCAGTTTTTCTTGCTGTTAATTTTCTTTTCTGGAGTGCAGAAAAATTCCATAGTCACCAATAAAAATCTTGGGAAAGTAAAAAGAAATTAAGGAAAATAATCGACTATTCTTCCGTTCATACAGAGGGGCCATGGTACTGTCTAGAGTGATACACTCTCTAAAGAGATGTTTACTTTTGTACAGTTCCATGAACTAACCCTGCACCATACCTGACCCAACCCAGTGACAGTGTCAAGGTCTCATAGCAGAGTTCTTCTGCAAACCGGCCGCTGACAGAACGAATGCCTGAGTTGGAATCTTGTCTTCACTCCTAACTAGACCTGCACAACTTTGGGCAAATTATTTTACCTTTTAGGTCTTCACTTCCTTATATTCAAACTGAGATAAAAATATTTCCTGATTACAGATTTAAGTTAATGTATGTGAAATGCTGCTCATAGTGCTTGATACACAAACATAGAGAATGCTCATAACATGCTGTTTTAAGAACTTTTTTTGTATTTACTCACTTAATCCTCCTACCAATCCCACTGAGATAGATACTATGATTGCTCCCACTTCACCAGTGAGGAAACCAGGGCCCAGAGGGCTTGAGTAGTCTCTCCGAGACCATATAGCTTGTTAAGTGATAATATCAAAATTCAAGCTTATGGCAGTGGAATTTGTACCCTTATCCTCTCATTAATGCTATCCCCAACTTACATTTTTATTAAAAGGTAGAAGTTCTGAATTGAATTCTGAAATCTTTAATAACGTAACTCTTAAACTGCAGATATGGGAATAAGGAACTAGAAAAATTGTGTGGTGAGTGAATGAATGAATGAATGAAGGAAGGATGAAAACAAATTTTCCATGACCTAAAGCCAGGGATATGTCTCAAAACCAAACTCTGGAAACTGACATCAGTTAGGGCAGGGACATTACACCACCATAACATGACACTGAACATAAAGTGATAATTCTGAAGCACAAATCTGCATCTGAGTCATGGGAATCATCCTGCTGAGTCTCAGAGCTCAGTTGGAGGAAGCTTGCAACACCCAGTGTGATGGTCCCATGGCAGCAATGTGTGTGTGGAGGTGGTTTGCCAGAATCCTTTGCTGGCCCCCGTGAAACATATTTTTCTCTGACTTTCTTAAACCACATTTGGTGTTCCATTAGCAGTATGGAGGAGGCCCAAGTGCCCTCTGTATTATGCTAATTGTTTAAGCATGGCAGGTTATTACTTCAGTGTGAGGGCTAATGTAGATTGGCGGGGGATAGGGCAAAGCACAGTTCTCTAGTTTTTGAGAAGCAATTACAAATAGATGAGAAGCCATAAAAATCTTACACATGGGTGGCTCATCAGTGGGACAGAAAAAGCCAGTGGAGCCCAGAGAGCTGAGGGGAGGAGTGGCTGGAGGCTGACAAGTCTACAGCAGCGATTTAAAAATAGCCATGATAATTCTGCAGCAACGCAGAACAATAAAACCAAGAGTCACGGTGCTCAAAAAAGACATTGGCCCAATACAATGCTCTTTCATTGGATAAGCTATTTTCATAGCAACCCCAAATTTCAGAATGTCAGCCTGATAAATAGGGGAGATCTGAGAGGATACAGTCAAGGTGTTTTGTTTTAATCCTTAAAGAAAAAAAGAAACTCCTGTTTCTAACAATCTTTTAGAGCTTTAAAGGGAAGAGGAATGTACCTACTTCTATTCTGTCTGATGCTATTTTAATATACACAACTATTAAGTAGGTTTAGACCATATTATGAGGCTCATTTTTTCTCTGTAATATTCTCTAGAATATTGGTTAGAATTCAATAACCATGAAGAGCTATAAAGGCTTAGAATATAATACCTTACTTTAATTTCCATTTTCTTCTGAATAGAAATGCTGGCTTGGTAAGATTAGAGTCTACCAGCATCTGGTATAATGCATAGTCTGGCAGGTGGCGATGTGCACAGACTTCAGAGTTGCCCTGTCCTAGGTTAGAAAATTGCCTCTGCTAGTTTTCAAAACTATTGGCTGGTAAATATCATACAGTATTTAATATCTTAAGGCTCTCTCTTCTGATTTTTAAAATGAGGGTAAATAGTATAGGGTTTTTCTGAGACCTAAACTGATGAATGTGAAGCCCACAGGGCAAACTAAACAAATAGTAGCTGCTTGTTAGAATTACTTTTCCTGCTTCTGCCTGCGGCTGTGGGCAAGCCATATGATATTTCATAGGTTATGTGATCTCTCTGACATTTGAAACTTTCCAGGCCAGACTCTCGGCTCAATAATTGTGAAGTCCTTAAAAGTCTTGGGATTTGATCTATATGAGTATGTTGTCCTTCTTCATAGAAATCTCTGTGTAGTTTACATCTGTGGTCTATGCGAGGTATTCCAAGAAAACTGTGTCTCTTAGGAATCAAGAATTTTGATTTCAATTGCTTCTCCTGCTAGCCAAAGATCTCTTCAAACCCAACTCCATAACTGAGATTAGAAATGGAATCATAAGTGATTTCAAGGACTAGGGAAATTGACAGAGCTGGCAAGAACAGCCAGACTTCACAAACAGGCTCTGTCTTGGCAGGACGTCCTTATGTACTAATCATCTAAAAATAAAGGAAAAATGTTTCAGGCATTGTCTTGTTTTGCTCCAAGTCCCCAGTTGAAAACACACTTAGAATTAAATAGTACCCAGAGAGGAGCAGAGTGCAGTCCTATCTCGACCTCCTCAGCATTGTTATTTGCTCTGTGATGGGAGAGAGAAAAGCCATCCATAAAGTTCCAAGTGAATTAGAAAGTGGCGCAGCTGCAGGCATCCAGGGCCGATTTCAGACCATGTTTTGACATTGATTATCTCTGCCTTTGCTATCGAGTGTCATTCTAGTCAATGAGATTACAGTGGGGAGTTTAAGGGAGCACAGAGAGAAAATGACACACAGAAGCACAAAGATGATAGTAAAAGAAAATAGTCAAGAAAGGCTAAACTAGTTTGGGCACTTGGGTTGAAGGGCCAGGGTAGGACACCTGTTAAGGAGGATAGAAGAAGGTCTAGATCATTTCCCTAGACAAATCACAGGTGTCATAGAAAACCTCAGATCAATTTTCTGAGTTCCAACTTCTCATCCTCTCTTTACATTGAGGTAATACTAATTATATTTAGACATTATTTAGTTTTAAAGTTCCTGCAAAAAATAGCATTCATGAAGATATTCAAGATAGAGAATTGAGCACCCAGTGATTGTAGCAGTGCATTTGTTTTAAAGACTTTTTGCGCTACTGAGACTGGAACTTAGGATCTCATGCATGCTAGGCAAGTAGTCTAACACCTGAGCTACATCCCTTGCCCCATGTATCAGCTTTGCGTACTGCTTAAGGTTTTACAGTGCATCTCTTTGAGTTTATCTCCTTAGGACTTTGCAAATATTCTTTGAAAGTGCTATTATTTTTACTCTATCACTTTGGTGCATTAGGCTGCAAGTAACAGAAAATTCAACTCAATGTGTCTTGAACAAGAAAATGCATTCTTTTACTTTAGAACTGTGGACAGATTTTAGAATTGATTGATTCAGTGACTCAATATTATCATCAAGACCCCCAATTATCTCTCATTGGTATTGTCTGCATCCTCAGGCTGGTAGGAAGACAGCTGCATTAGTTTAGATACCACAATAAAGCCAGGTATTTCCAGAGAAAAGTGAAAGATTATTTTCTACTCTATGGCTCTCTTTTTAAGAGTGAGAAACTTTTTTTCCCCAAGAGCTGTCCTGCAAATTTCCCTTCAATTCTCACTGGCCGGAGTTGCATTCTTTTCTTAACAAGAGGAATAGGATCAGTTTTAGATCAATTAATTAGGCCCATTTCTGGGGCTGAGACTAGGGTCAGGGTTCTCCGAGGCACATGACTAGGGGAGAGGTAAAGGATATCAGAACAGAATAAGGTTTGTGTTAAAAAGGGAGGGTAGATAACTCATGATGTTCACAATCTTCAGCATATATAAAAAGAAACAGACTCAGGATGAGAAAGTGTTGCTTAAAATGCAGAAATATGGTTGATCAAGCTGTGGTTTTTAAAATACAAAAAATATTCACAGAACAAGCACGTTTCAGGTGCAAGAAACTTTAAAGCTCATCAAGCACAAGCCCTAGCACTTTGAAAGCATGGCCCTCAATAGCTCCAGCTCCTCTGCCATAGAAGCTTACAGTTTCCAAACAGGTGCTTCTGATGCAAATATGTCTCCAACTCTGCTAGTCTTCCTTTTGAAGGGTGCTCCTGCATACCACATGACAACACTGCATGTTGGAAAGCAGGCCCAAATATAAATACTTAATGGACAGGTGACTGCAGAGGGAGGCAGGAAGGGAGAGGTTAGAAGGAGGAAAAGAATGTGTTAGTCACTTTTTCATCGCTGTGACACAACAACAGCCAACACCTACAACTTAAAGGAGCAGTGGTTTATTTGGCACATGGTTACGGTTCCTGTTCAGCTGGCACCGAAGTAGAAATGGCGTGGTGGAAGGGTCTGGCAGAGCAAAGCTGCTCATGGCCTGGAGTCCAGAAAGCAGAGAACAAAGGAGGAGCCTGGAGATCTGTCCTCCCAGGTTGCACCCCCACCTCCACTGGCATCTCTCTGACCAGGTCCTACCTCATAACATCCCATTCGGCTATAGTGGTCCCATAATCCACACACCTTCCAAAAACCCTGCCTCTGAGCACATGAGAGTTTGGGGGGTCATTCTTGATCTAAAAAGGGTGGGGAGAATTGCAATCATTCAAGGTCCTCCTGCTCCTAAGGGAGATGAGTATGGGAGGGCCATAAAGAGTGTATCCAACTGTCTCTCCCAAGAAAATGGGGAAGGGGTAGTACTGGGCATCCCCCCCTTCTCACCCATGTAGACCCCTGTGGCCTCGTTATTTCTCCTTTCCATTTTTGTAGCCCCCTCCCACCATCTTTCACCACAGTCCTCTCTCCCCAGGTTTTGATTTTCTGTCCATTACTGTTAGGTCCAGACATTCTATTCTATATAATTTTTTCTGATAACCCCACAGTAGGAGTTAGGAATCAGTTTCAAATTCTGCATGGAGAAGAGATCAAAAGCAGCAGTGGTTGCCCATTTTAGCCTGAGGCTGAAACATCTTCAAGAGAAGCAAATCTTTCTCCTGCAAAAATGCACTGACCACACACAAGGCATCGCCCTGGCCTGTTAGTATGCTAGCAGAGTCTTTGTCTCTTTGCTGAACCTTATCAAATATTCCTAAGATTGTCCACCTTTTAGCATAATTGGAGAACATCTTAATGCTAAAAACGCCACTGTCTCCCACCTTATCAAAGACATTTTTATCCACACTTGGCAGGGGCAAGAATGGGGATGCTCCCTATCACTGAGACTAAAGCACACTGTCAAGGTTGTTGGCTGCAGCATCAGTGACTGGACCCCCACCACTCCCTGGGCCAAATGTTTGCACGCATGTGCGTGTGTATGTGTGTGTGTGTTCATGTGCACATGCACTTGTGCCTATGTGAACACCCACATACAGAAACACATAATAGTTAAGTGGGAGTATGAAGAAGGACATTCCTGCTTCCATCTGTGGGGTAGGACATTAATCCACTGAGATTAATCCAGATTAATACAGAGTTTAGATGTTGGGTTTCAGATGTCAGTCAACCATTGACAAGTACTCCTGACACTGGAGTGTGAATTATCTGAATTTCTGCATTGGAAGAAAAGGCTCAATACTAGACTGAAAAGGAAAAAAAAAAAACAAGCTAAAGAAAATCCACTCATTAATGGTGCAGATCAATCAACAGGGTTCAGGAAGGATGTTTTTCAGACCCACCATGACCATGGCTCTCAAACATGTTGGTGCAGCTGAATGAGGGAGCAGTTACAGAAAATACTACTTTCCGAAACCCATCCCAGACTTACCGAACAAAATTCCTCTGGGGACAGGGACCAGGAATTTATACAAGTTTTAAATTACCAGAATATTTCTGGCACAGCTGACTGTCGACCTCCTCTAAGACACAGAGCAAGAGGATCAGAAAACAGTAAAAATAGCTGCATTTAAGTAGAATGTTCTCCCTCAAGTTCTTTAAACAGATTAACTAATTCCAACCTCACCTTAGCCCTAGCAGGTTGTATCATCTTACTCATTTTATAGATAGGCTAAGTACAGCACAGAAATGTCAAGTAACAAAGCTGATGATTGGATAAAGAATTTGTACCCCACACCAACCCAAGCCCATGCTTTTGTGCCCAAGCAAATCTCCCTGAAAAGGGCAAAGGGTTCAAATACTGAAGTTTGCAGCCAAGAATATTATCAAGGTTTGTGGAACTTAAGGTTTGGTCCTATGAAGAATAAAGATGATAATCACAGTCAAAAATGAAAACATCAATGTAATCTTAATCACTAATATGTTGTATCTTATGTCTAGTAATATTCAAAAATTTGGTCCAATAATCTTGAAACTAGAAAAGAGGGATGGATTTTATATAGAATTAGTAAACTGTATGGTTTTAGTTTCCTTAATTTTATAAGAGCAAAATTAGCTAAGACTCTAGAATCCAGCCAAGGTTCAACTAATATCAACTCTCAGACAACCAAATATGTTCTTCCCACTTTTATCTGGTGATAAATACTAATGTTAACCAGAGAGTCAGAATTTTGTCTTTAAAAATTATCATCTTTTAAGACATGTTCTCAAACTAACACACACTTAGTCCAGTAGCCTGTACATTCAAGATACTGCCCAGTGAGACCTAACATTTTTGGAAAGATGACCCTGTTCCCTGAAAATTGCGAATCACATGAAAATTGTACATTCATCATGCTGAATTTGTTGAGCAATGGGAAGAGCTCCAAGCATAAAGGTTTATTTTTAATGGCCAGAAAATTCAATTAACCAGCAAATCTTATTTGTTAAAAAATACAAGACTTTCTTTTTCCCTAAATGGAATGGTTTATGTATGAGTGTGGGGTGTTGGGGGGTAGTTTTAGGGAGTGGGAATAGGGGGGGGTCAACCTCTGTAATACGTACATGTTTGAAAGGAGAGGGGTAACCTAATGGTCTGTATATATTTTAAAAAATAAGTCACTTGGAAGAGTTTGGGTTCAACATAAGAATAAGAGAAGAGTTTCAGAAAATGGAAAGTAGCTTCCTGCTATTCTGAGTGGTGGGTTCCATCCAAAGGTAGAGAAATGTACAAAAGTCTTTTTGTACCCATGATCCTTTGATCCTTTATTTTATAGGAGATAAGACAGTAATTTTTCTACTGACTCACGGAAAGATTCCTAAGAGAGGCCCTGAAACAGCCCTGGATTATGGTGAATTTATACAGTTGGCAGAAAGCATATATAAAAGTGATTTCCTTCACCTTGGTTTATATATCATTTCTCATTTAAAAAACCTTTTTTTAAAATTATATTTTCTTTGTCATCCTATACCTCTGAAGTATGAAGAAGAGATTTTGTGAAGATTGTTTAATAGAGGAGTTAGAGGAATACCTGACTCAATCAACCAGGACCATAAAGAGGTATCAGAGATGGAATTTAAGGGCATTTTCTGCTCCCACCTCTTACATATGCCATTAAATGACTACCTGTTATTTATTTTCCATCATTAGGAATGTGGCCTCAGACTTCTGTCAACTTGAAGTGATATAGGGGAATGAAACTCCCAATCTACTAGATGTCCATTATGAGTTCGTGTTCTTCAAAATCGAAGAACAAATTTTAGGAACAATGGAGGTTAAGAGCAGAATATATTTATTGAGAGAGACGGAAGGGGTCCCAAGTGGGTTGCCAAGGACCCTGTGTTTTCTAGGGATTTTATAGAGCAAAACCCCAAGGTGAGGCGGGTCCAAGGTGGGTAAAACACGGGAACTCACAAGGTGGGCGTGAGGTGAGACAGAACTACGGTCAACCAATAAGATTAATTGTCCAGATAAAATTGATTAAATAGGGGACAAATGAGGAAGCCACTCATGTAGCAAGTGGGCATGCTTAAAGAGCAGTGACTCTTCCTGTAGGGGGTTGGAATGGTGACTCCTGGCTTCCTTAGGATGAGAGAGAACTATTTAGAATATCAGTTCCTGATGTTTATCCTTAGGAACTATGTGTGTGCCTTTGATTTAGCTTTTGTCTTGAGGTCTGGCCCACAGCAGAGGTGCCTGTCTCCCCCACAATTGCAAAGCATATCATCTCCTACACTGGCTCTTTCGAGGGCTCAGCCCTGTCTGACTGCCTATAATATTTCTGTCTAACTCAGCTTCCTGTAACGGAAGCCTGCCTTATCTCTAACATCACTGTGAACAGCATCCTGGTGAAGAAAAATGATTTTGAAAATGCCATCTCTTTAAGAAAATTGTAGAAACAAGCAATTTCACCCTTGACATGAAGTTCTTGCTTGAAGGAGGCAAAAGATGAACAGGTATGGAATTTTCATTGTCATTTTCCATGTGGCAAGTGCAGTATCATTCCTGTCCTCCACTTACGGAGTGAGTGGCCTGTTGTGCGTCTCAGAGCCTCCACTGGATATTCCCATCTGTCTCAATGGGAGTTTTTGAGATGTGGAGAGAAAGAGACTTGCTGACCTTTAAAAAGCACTGATCCATTTGTAGTATCTACTGTCGACTTTGCGGTGACTTCAATATTTCAGTAGAGGTTTTTAATAGAGAGGAGATTCAGGAGCCACACATTTTATTTCTACTTGGCCATTGGGAATTACCATATTTGACCATTTGGGAGGTATGATAAATGTTCTTTAGTGTCACTTTACTACATGGCAATCAAATAATAGAACTTGTTCTGAGTAGGGCAGAGAACTAGCTGATTTTGAACAAAGAGCTAGTAAAAACTTAGTTTTTCTATGAGTTAAAATAGACAAGTAAGCCTATGGATTTACGACCTTTTACAATGTGAGAATGACTCAGTTTCATTTTGAGAAGGGACAGATGAAGGACAGTGTCAGAATAAAGGGTGGTTATGTCATCTTGTCTGGGATGTAATTGTTCCATTTGGATACTGGAAAATTTGAAAGACAAAACCAAAAAGATTTTCCTTTAAAGTTTCCTTTTAGTATTCTGATGCCAATGACACAACACAAGGGAACTTCAGTGGTCCAAGAAGGGCAAGTGGAATGGTGAAAAAAAAAATCGTTCAGATGTGGTCTTCCATGACCCTTCACAAGGGGTCCTAGTGACTATACATGGGGCATTCATAGCTTTTGAATAACTGCAAAGGTGATGTCAGGAAAAACCCTTAAAAAATAACTAGAGCCAAGATGGAAAGATGTTGCAATAAGTCAAGAGAGACACAATCTAAACTTAAAACTAAATGAAGACCAGAGGCAGGGTGGGGCTAGGGCAGGTATTGCTTGGAGGTGCAATTGGCAGTATTGGGGAAGAGATTAAAATGCTGAGGGAAGAGGTGGAAGAGGTAACAATTATTCTGTGATATTTATTTATCTATTTATTTGTTTTTGCTTAAAGTTTTTCCTTTCGTTGAGAAAGTGTCACCAAGTGTTATGGGCAAATGAAGACGAATTTGATGTTTGTTAGCTATTATGGTTCACTGTGAGCCAGTCTTGGAAACATGATTTTTTTCACAAGTCCTGTAATATATTAAAAATCTCACTCTAGATTTTTAAAGACATGGATTATTAAAAGAAAAACAAAGCAAAATATAATGGAACATAGGAATCCACGAATGGTATAAAATGGTACATAGGAACCCACGAATGCCGAAAAGAACCAGGTAGACCTATGTGTCATCTAGTCTGTTTCTAAGAGCAACTTGTAGATTTTACAGAGCAGTTTATTTGTGGGATGCCTGGAGTAGGATAAAATGCCTACCCACAGGGAAAATTAAATAATTAAACAGTGCAGTACATTTTGAAAATGTTTCCCAACTGATTTAGCAAAGCCACAAAAATGTAGTGAAAGAGGAATAAGCATCATATATTGATTAACCAAACATTTTTGATGTATTGAGCCAGTGAATAATTATATTAGGAGTAAGGCAAGAGAGACCTCAGTGAAAAAATGTGTTCTGAAAATCTATTATTTTGAATTCACCGTATTCTGTGACATTCCAGACAACTTTTACTCTACTGCCAAGAGAGAAAATAGTCTTCAACTTTGTTCACCCACTATAAAGGATACCAGCTTTACATAATAAAAAATTAAGTATGTGAAAGTTCCAGCATAAAGTTAGTACTTTATAAATGTGAATGTGTTGAATCTAAAATTAAGTGACATTCCTACACAGTTTGGGTTTCATTGCTAAGCTATTTTATCCTTTTGGTTGAATTTGTATAATATATATCCCTTTCTAACTACCTCTATTCCTCTTCTGTCCTTCTTAAAAGAATTATCTAGCTTTCTTGTCCCTATTTCCTCATCTTCTTCAAATCCCTTTGCTTTGCCTCCCATCCCATCCCCACCCCACACTCAGACTAACCTGCAAGATGTTACTAATTGCCAATTTCAATAGCCTTTTCAGTTCTTATCTTGCCATATCTTGCTGAAATATTTGGCACCACAGGTTTTGTGTAATAACTACAAACATCCCTTAGTCCTGAGGCTCCCTGTCATGCCAGGTTGTTGGGGACCACAAATCGTAAATTGACATAGGATGTCCTAGGTTCTCCTTACCCTTCCTGCCTTGTGGGCGGGTTTTGGAATGTGAAAAGAACCTTCCTCTAGGTCAATGAAATTAGCACCAGAGTGTGGGGATGGATCTTGACTTGCTTCCTTTGTGATGTTAAATTTGCCCATTCTACCATGGCTTCTACACTGTTCCAAGAAAAAAACACTACCCCTCCCTTACACTGGCTAATAAATAGTGGCTGCTTAGGAGGTCTTGGTTTCTACCCATCCTGAGGCGTTGAACTCCAGCCCCCCATCATGTGTTACTAAATTTGACTGTTTCTTGTTTCTTCCTTTTGCCATACCCCTCATCCAGGCAGTTGGGGATCTTGGCCAGTTCCCTGATGCTCTGTCCTATTGTATAAGAACCTCAGGTTCTCACTTGGTTTCCAGAGAATTACTGTTTGCCTAGAGAATACACTAACAGTCCAGGTAATCCTCCACTTTCAGAAACAAAACCAGTTGATTTAGCAGCCCAGATGCTTTTTGGTGGAGACGCCAGTGTTTACAGATGTCTGAGACATGGGACACTTAGGCTGTCATCCTTCCAGACTGGGTTCCCTACCTTCCAGACAGAAAATGTGTCACAGATTGAATCCATGTGGGACCCCATTGATATAGGGGAAAGAAACTCCCAGTCTGCTTGATGCCTGGTACGAGTTCCTATTCCCTAAAATCAAAGAATGAATTTTAGGAACAACAGAAGTTAAGAGCAAGATATATTTATTGGGGGAAAGATAGTTTCTGTTTGAGAGACTAAAGGAGTCCCAAGGACTAAAGGAGGCCCTGCCTTTTCTAGGGATTTTTATAGAGCAAATCCACGATGTTGGTTGGGTCCACAGCAGGGAAAATTGGGAAATCGCAACGTGGACATGAAGTGGGACAAAACTGTGGTCAACCAGTAAGATTACAAGTATAATTGCTCAGGTAAAACTGATTAAATCAGGATCAAATGGTGAAGCAAGTCACATAACAAGGGGCCATGAATATGGAACAGGGGCTCTTCCTGTAGGGGGTTAGGCAGTGGCTCTTGCTGGATTCCTCAAGGTGATAGAGACCTATTTAGGGTATCAATCCCTGATATTTATCCTTAGGAAGTATGTAGATGCATTCATTTCATCTTTTGTCTTGAGATCTGGCCCACAGAGGAAGTGCCTGTCTCCCCTGTACTGCAGTGGCTCTTTTGAGAGTCCAGCCCTGCCTGACCTGAATGCCTATAATATTTCTATCTAGCTTAGCAGCCTGTAACACCATTTGGTGTTCACAGAAGGTCACTCAGAACCTGTGTGATCCTGGATAAAATTGCTTAACTTCTCTGTTCCTTAGATAACTCCTAACAGGTACAATAATGTCTATGTCCTAGGGTTGGTGGGAAGATTAAATTAGATAAATTTTGTAAAGAGTTTTGCAGAGAACAAGGTCCATGGTAAGGGCTTAATAAATGTCAGTTGCTGTTATTATTATTGCCAAGTGCCTCCTGGCCTGTGGTGTTATAGGAAACCACCTTTGAGAAGGACCTCAGAGAGAAAAATATCCAGGAGGGAAGCTGAAATAAAAATGTAAACCATTTTGCACACTGGAATTCAAAATCTTTCGTTTAACAAGAGTTATGTTTTATGTCATTTAATGATCTAAAACAAAAAAAAAATCCCAGAATTAACATAAAAATTTTGAATCTATTTTCATCTTGAATGATTATCACTATGTTTTGCTATTTCTCCCCTCTTTGTGCTCTCACTAAATTCCATGTGCAAAAGTCACCTCTTGGGTCCCTTGTGTCGATTTGGCTCAATTATCTTCAGAGCCACTCTGACCTACCTATTTATAGGAAATGGTAGTAATTTTCTTTCTTCTCCAGGGATTTCACAGAGAAGCTTCTCACAGAAAGTGGTCCTTGTTTCTTTTCAAGACTAAGCTCTCTTGCCTACTTTACAACTTGTGGCTGGCATCATCCTTCTGGACAAGGGGCTGTGTTTTCTGTCAGGGAAGCTGGAGATGGCACAAAGGGTAGGCACGACAGACAGGGCCAGGGAGCACTCTAGAACTGAAGGTGCCTCAACAGGAGGGACTCCTGGGATTCATGGTCCCAGCAAGTGACAGTTGCATCAGCGTTGCTTGCACACATAAGTGGTATTCCTTCGCTTCCTTTACTTCCTACTCCTCTAACTGCTGCTTCTCTATCTGCTTTGCTGGCTTCTCTTTCTCCGTTGGTGTTTCAACACTTAGGCTCCTCAGGGCTCCATTCAAGGGCCTGGGCTCTAACTCTTCATTTTCACTGGATAATTTCAGCCATTCCAGGGTGACTTGTTTCCCAAGGTTTAGAAAGGTGCATCCAATTGCCTTCTGGATGATTCCTATGTGGATTTCCCAAAGGTAACTGAATTTCAGTGTGACCATACCCATGCTATAACAGTGATGACGAACCATTTAGAGATCAGTTTTGAAACTGCAATCCAAAGCTCACTTATTTATTATGAAGTGCCAATATTGCAATTACCTGAATACTGAGGTTTTAGTTTAGGAAAAAAAAACAAGTCATACACTAACATCTTGTGTCTTAAAAGAAAAACAAATAACATGCATGACAGAGATCCGCCCCTACTGCCCAATAGTCTTTCCTCTTCCCTCAAACTTGCTTCTCCCCCATATCCCATGGCTGGACAATAGTACTACTCCCTAAGTTGTTGCCCATAGAAAAGGGCATAGATCTTAACCTTTCCTGCCCATTTAATCAATCACTATTTGCTGTTAACTCCACTCAACTTCACTTGGCAGTAATGATGTTCTCATCCTACTGCACTGGTTGATACCAGAAGAGTGCTAGTAAGGAACTGGGACTTTTCCCATCTTCCAGTAGTAATGAAGCCATCCTCATGTATCTCTCTTATGAGGACATTTATCATTGGACTTAGACCTACTCAGATAATCCAGAATGACTTTCTCATCTCAAGATCTTTAATTACATCTGCAAACACCCTCTCCCCAATAAAGCAGCATGCATAAATTTTATGGATTAGGGTTTGAAGAAATAGTTTTGAGAGGCCCACTATAGATTCCAAGTTTGAGATGACTGAAATGTTAGAATTATCAGACAAGATTTGGAAGTAGCCATTACTAAGCTGTTTCAATGAGCTATTATGTACATGCTTGAAACAAATAAAAGAAAACTTCAGTAAAGAAATACGAAGTATCACCAAAGAAATAAAATACATTTGGAAGAACTAAGTGGAAAGTTTATAATATATAATATGAAAATTAAAATCTCAGTGATGGACTCAATAGCAAATAGAGGGGACAGAGGAAAGAACTGTGAATCAGAAAGTACAACAATGGAATTTATCCAATTTGAGCAACAGAAAAAATGGGTTTAAGGAAAGAAAATCCTAAACATAGCCTCAGGAACCTGTGAGACTATAACAAAGATTCATTGCTCATAAAATCCAAGGTGAAGTGAAAGAGATTAGATTGAAAATGTATAAGATGAAATAAAGACCAAAAATTTCTCAAATTTAACAAGAGATTCTAACCTATAGATTTAAGAAATTGAGAGAGTCAGAAGCAAGATAAAGTCAAAGAAATTCATGCCAAAACACATCGTAGTGTCTGAAAGCTAAAGAAAAAAAAATTCCTAAAAGTAGCCAGGGAATAACAACATCTATCTATATGGGAAAAGTGATTAGAATGACACTGTGTTTTTCATCATAAAGCATTTAGAATGAAGTGGCCCAATATTTTCCAAGGGTTCAAAGAAAACTGTCAATCCAGAATCCTGTACCCAGCAAAAATGCCCTCAGGATTGAAGGGGAAATTGAGGCATTGTCAGATGAAGGAAAACTAAGGGAATTCGTCTTCAGCAGGCCTATTTTAATAGAGTCGCTGAGAGAATTTCTTTAAGCAGACCAGAAAAGCACAAGAAGAAATCTTGGAAAATCCAGAAGGAAGAAAGGAAACAGTAAGCATAAACGTGCGTAAATACAAGTATTTCCTTCTCTTGATTTCTAAGTTATGTTTGATAGTCAAAACAAAAATTTAGTCATAGTATTGTTAAAATGCACTGAGAGAAATAAAAACAGCTATATTGTAAATTAGGGATATTAAGGAGATGGAAAGAGAAGTCAGGTTTCTATATTTCACTCACTTTGGCAAAATCATAAATCCAGTAGACGGGTTGGGGGTCTCACTCAATGGAACAAGTGCCTGCCTGGCAAATATGAGGTCATGAGTTTGATCCCCATTACCAAAACATAAATAAATAAATGGGTAAAAATGAACATTAATATCATGTTTATGTAATGTAATATCTAGAGCAAACCCTGAAAAAGTTACATAAAAAGATATACCAAGAATAATGTAGATAAATCAAAATCACATCCTTAAAATAAGTTCAAGTAAACCATAGGAAAATAGGAAAAAAGAAAACAAACAAAGAAAAACAGAAAAAAATCAATGATAACAAAGAGAAAAAACTAAAAAGGGCAGATTTGTGCCCTATCACATGAATAATTATATTAAATATAAATGATCTAAATATACTAATTAAAAGACACAGTTGATTAAAGACATGAGCCAATTATATGCTGTGTATAGGAAACACTTCAAGCATAATACAGACAGAAGTAAAAAGATAGAAAAAATATGTCATGCAACCACCAGTCCAAGAAAAGCATGAATATACTAATAGATAAAATAAATTTCAGACCAAAGAGAATCCCCAGAGACAGAATGAGACATAATGGTCAATCCACCAAGGACATTTAGCAATACTAAATGCTTTGCTGAACAACCCTGCTGCAAAATATACATAGCAAAAACTGATGAAACTGTATGGAAGAGTGCAGAAATCTACATAGTTAGATAAATACCCCACTCAACAATTAACAGAACAATTAGACAGAAAATCAGTAAAGATATAATAGAATTGAACAATGCTATTAACCAGTAGAATCTAATAATCTTTGTAGAACATTCATTTCAAGAGTTTTTGGAATACATATCAAGGTAAATCATTCCCTAAACTACAAAACAAACTTTTAAAGAACTTGAAATCATATAAAGTTAGACTCTTTGACTATACTAGAGTAAAACTAGAAATCGATAACAGGAAGATCACAGGAAAATTTATAACACTATATGTATATTTTAGAAAATTATAAAAGTCTCACGTTAAATAATCTTAATTTCCACTACAAGAAAGAAGAATAATAGGAAAACAAGAGCAAAATGACCCTAAAGCAACTAGGAGGAAAGATGGAGTAGAAATCCATGAAAATGAAAGAAAAACAATAGTAAAATTAATAATGCTGATTCTTTGAAAAGATCAACATTAACAAGACTTTAGCAAGACTGGCACAAAGTAGAAAAAAAGGCACAAATTACCGACATCAGGAATGAACCCGGGGCTACCACTACAGACCTTGCAAACATAGAAAAGATCATAAAGTAACAATATGGACAACTATATACATATAATTGGCATTTTGATAAAATCAACCACCTCCTTGAATTACCCCAATTGCCACAACTCACACAATATGAATTGGATCATCTGTATATCCTTTTAACTATGAAGGCTCATTGTGTTCAATAGTACCATTTTCTGAACTTACTCTTTTCTAAGCCATAAGAATTCTACCTAATTCTTTAACACAGATGTAATTAGGGCAGACAGAAGTCAATTACAGTTTAAATTATTAAAGAAACATGATTTTTTCGCGAGTTCAGTAATATATTGAAAATCTTACTCTAGATTTTTAAAGACATAGATTATTAAAAGAAAAACAAACCAAAATATTAAGAAAAAACACAAGATAGCAGAAAATTACCTCATGAAATAATTGATGAACTGGACATTATTAACATTAAGAGTCCTGCTTTGTGAATTTAACATCAAGAGAATGATAAGATGGGACATAGAGTACAAGAAAATATTTGCACATGACACACTTGCTAAAGGGCTATTATCTAAAATATACAAAGAACACTTAAAACTTAAGAACGAGAAAATAATTACCTAATTTTAAAAACTGGGCCAAACACTTTAGCAGACAACTTGCTGAAGAAGTACATGTAGCAAGCAAATACATGAAAAGATGTTCCACATCATAAGTCATCATAGAAGTGCAAATTTAAATGAGATCCACCATGCATCTATTAGGATGACCCAGATCTGAAACCCTGACAAAACCAAGTGCTGGTGAAGATGTAAGGCAACAGGACACTCATTTATTGCTGGTGAGAATGCAAAATGCTATAGCTACTTTGGAAGACAGTTTGGCAGTTTCCAATAAACACATTGCTATATAATCCACCATTGTGCATTTCAGTATTTACTCAAAGGAGTTGAAAACTTATGTACACATAAAAGCCTGCACATGAATATTTATAGCAGTTTTATTCAAAATTCCCCAAAACTTGGGCACAATCAAGAGGTCCTTAAGCACGTGAATAAATAAATGGAGGTGCACATAGACAATGAAGTTTCAATCAGTTCTAATAAGATATAAACTACAAAGCCATGAAAAGACATGGAGGAAACTTAAATATATTTTTCCAAGGATAAAAAGCCAGTTTTGAAAGGGCTATATTGTAGAAGATGACCTGGACTTCTCTCCTTGAATGTAGAACAATCACTTCTGCAATAGTTAAACCAAGCCCTATCTCTATGTACTGATATGCATTGCTCTGGTTAAGCTATATTGTTTATCTTTTGATTGGTTTTAAGCAATGTAAATAAAGCTAGCTGAGGAACTGATATGTAATCCTTGAAGCCAGCATGTTTCCTCTCATCATGTTTCCTATAAACACTTGAGCACAGTGGATGACAGAGCCACATAGCTCCAGAAATGTCCACTGGGTTTGAGTCTCAAGAGGCTATGACTTCCCAGGGCACAAAAGTTTATGTATCAAAAAGTAAAGCAACAGCCTCCTAAATCATTTAAATACTACCCCAATTGAGTTATGCAGATTGATCTTTTTGTATACCCTTTACCCTGCATATTGCAGAGGTGCTTTCTCACCACCTGGCCAGCTCAGCTCACGTTACTCATGTAATTTCTGCCATTTTCACTATCATTCATCTCTGAGCCACTCCCTTCTTTACAAGTTAATAAATCTTGGGTAAGTCCTTGGATCAAGGCCTTTTGTTTCGTGTATTCTCACCTGGACCAGACTCAGGACCCCTTGGCTGCCTGTAACTATAAATATGTCTTACTGTCTTTATTTTTGCTGTGGGTTACAGTGGAGGTAATAGATTAAAATTACCTCATCAGGATTCCAACAATGTTTAATGGGATTACAAATATAAAACATAAAACTTCCCAGACTGCGAGGAGGTCAAAAATTGATTATAGCGATTAGATTATGATATTATAAAGAATTACAATATTGGGATTACAATACCGCATGTTGTTTGACTCCAACTAACTGACAGTCTGGAAAAGGCAAAAACTATTGAGACATTAAAAAAATCAGTGGTTGCAGTGTTTAGGAACTGAGGGATAAAGAAATAACAGGCAGAGCACAGAGGATGTTTAGGAAATTGAATACATGATTCTGTAATGCTGAATACTTCATGACACATTTATCCAAACCCATAGAAGGTGCAACACCAAGAGCGAGTCCTAATGTAAACTAGGGACTTTGGAAAATTATGAAGTATCAATATAGGTTCATCAGTTCTAACAAATGTCCCACTCTAGGGGGAGATACTGATATGTGGGGGAAATCTTGGGATATATGGGAAATCTTTCTACCTACTTTTCAGTTTTGCTGTGAACTTAAAATTGCTCTAAAGATAAATTCTTTTAAAAACCACTAAAACCACAACATGAAATAACTGTTTAATACTTCCAAGATAATACGTAGAAAATTAATTTAGACTAAGCTAGATTAACAGACCTTAAATAACTCAAGTTTTCATGGTAAAAAAGTCCTTTGACCCATTTTACTTATGATTTCTCTGAAGTAAATTTCTGACTACATTGGGATTTAAATTTGTTTTGTTTTTATTTTTTGCTTTGTTTCATTTGAGAACCCATTCTTTATGAATACAGAGGTAGTTTTTTTTAAGTTATACTATAAAACTTGAGAGTCATGCTTCTTTAATAATTTGACTTGCAACTATCTTCTTTCTATCCCAAGTTGCACCTGTGTTAAAGAATTAGGAAAAACTGAGGGTTTGGGACATAGCTCAGTGGGAGGTATTTGCCTAACATGTACAGGTCTTAGGTTCAATTCCAGCTTGGAAAATAATAAGCCATTCTGGACTAAAATGAATCTAACATTTTGCAAAATAATTTGCTCTTGAATATTGGAGGCCAAAACCAAAACCAAAACAAAACCCACATTTTTATCCTTGCTGTCATGAATGGGGTATGGGTTGACACTGTGAGTAAATCACATTCACTGTAAATACCTCAGAGCAGAGGGTACCTCATTCATTAGGCCTCACAGCTTGGTGGCAGTGCTAATTTAAGCTTAGTAATCAACAAGAATAAAACTAACGCCCAACTTTGCTCCCCAAAAGTGCTGGTTAGGACGGCATGGTGGGGTGGCATAGGCATGGGCCCTGGGATCACAGGGTCTGGGCCCTACTTCACCTCCCTGATTTACAAACTGAGTGACCCCAGGAAAGTCACTTTAGCTTCCCACGCTTCAGATTTTATATTTGTAATGAAATGATAACTTCTATTCAGGATGATAAGAAATAGAGATAAAATAAAATTTATAGACAGGGTAGTTCATATTACAAGCTTTAAAGTAACACTCCTATTCTCGTTGTCTAAATGTACATGTAGTAGGGTGTGTTCCCATTCGTCTCTGACCTATCCCTCCAACTGAGTTGTGAGCTCTTGAGAAACAGATCTGCTTCACCTTTGTCATCCTCATGGCCCTCAGAAGTGTATCTTGTACTTGACATTTGTTGACGATAAAGCTGGTAATGTAAATGGAATGTATGAAAATTAATAAATTGTGCTAAAGTCCCATTGACACAGTTGTACAAAATTTTACTGCATGGAAGACCTTAGCGAGTTTGGGAAAACCAGAGTTTCTGACCCACACCTCCCACCCTGTGAGCTTGTAGTTCAGTTGACCTATTAGAGATCAACAAGTTCCCTGGGTAATTATAAGACAGGTCCTCTGTGTCCTGATCACATCTAGAGAAACCATGCTTTATGGTAACACCCACATCATGCCGAGTGTTCAGTTGTAAAAAGATGACCACCTAATAAATGAAGTAAGAACTGATGATTGTTTAAGAGAAAATTTGATCTGCAGGGTCATTCAAAAATCTACTTTATCACTGGAGGTGCCAAGCAGTTATTATAAAACTAATCAAAACTTACTTTTCAGAAGTTAATTAACATGTTTTATGTCCTAGTTACCATAGCCAAAACTATATATGTACATGCTGTCTTTTTGGCTCGGACTCGCCTTGTGAAGAGAAAATGGAAATGGAATAAAATGCCCTTTGGGCATTAGACTGCAAATACATTTATCTGGCAGCAAAGCATTAATTTATAAAGACAACTGTACTGCATTATGCATACAGCCCATCCTCATTTGGTTCCTAAACTGGTCTCTTAGTGAGACATTTCCTTTCTCTAACTGCTTCTATTTAGGACAAAGGCTTGGAACCAATGAAAAAATAATTGCACTTTCTGGGATTACTACCTAAATTATTTCTTTTTAATATTAGAAAGAACTGACTCAAAGTTAAGAAAATAAGAACTGGTGTAAGAGTACCAATTTAATATAGGGACAATTTGGAGACAGATTTTTTTACTCCATGAGAATAAGTAGTATAGAAAACAACTATTATTTACTTTTGATGTTCACCCAAAGATTTCAAAATATTGATAAAGTAAGGCAAATTTTCAAGTGAATAACATTTTAAAGAGAGGGAAATATTTTCTGGTTAGGCCATAAAACTGAGACGAATGATTTTTTTTTTTTTTTTTTTTGCGGCACCAGGGATGGAACTCAACCTCAAACCTGCCAGACAGGCACTTAAGCCACTGAGCCAAACTCCCGGCCCTAGTTTTTTGAGGCAGGGTCGCACTGTGTAGCTCAGGCCGGCCTTGCGCTCGCATTAGAGCCCAAGCGGGCCTCGAACTCACAATGCTCCGCCTACCTCAGCCTCCCGAGTGCTGGGATTAAAGGCGTGCGCCACCACGCCCGGCTGAGATGAATGATTTTGATATTTTCTGCATCCTTACTCTATCTATAAACTACTTTTTGCTATATATAAATTATCAAAAATAAGATATTAAATCGGTTTACCAAGAAATCACACTTCCATGGAGGCTGTTAGCACAGCTTATATGTATTCTGGATCTCAATGAAAATCCACAAGTCCCTGACCCTGTTGTGGGGTTACAGTGAAATCAGTGTCACTAGCCACTGTTGTTATATCTATTATAAGTCATCTGAAACATTTCTGAACGTGAAAAAAAAACCTTGAAAAAACAAAACCTGTGTTCTTAGATCTTATTTCTATTCCAACTCTGCAATAATTACAATAATTATGAAGATAAAGGGTAAAAGTCACAAAGTGCTGGCTGGGACATTCCAGAGCAGGAGAAAGCTTGGCGCCATTTTTATAGTTATGCCTGTTAAGATTTAATAGATGGAAAGTTTCATTAGTGAGCTGTGCTGCAATTAACTTCAAGGAGTTTCCAGACTACTGTATGTTGCTGTTACTGACAGAAAACTGTTTAGATTTCCCTCTTGAAGGAGTGTATTGGACTTTCAATGCTACAATTTTGAAAACTAGTGAAAAGCACAATTTTAAAAAATTTAATATAGAAGCTGCTTTCTTTCTTATCACGCAACATATAGAAATACTGGGCTTTTATTCTTCAATGGGTGTTCCAATTGTCGACTATCTGGAAGAGAATGGATTTGGTGTGTATTATTATTAAACACAAAATTTAGACAGAATTATCCATCTCTCCTCCTGGCTCATAAAATCGTATCCCCTAAAGGAATTGTAGAAATGTTGGAAATTTTTTCTCTAAATCTAAGATTTTCCTGAATCGTGTACCCTATCTATAGTATAGAATGATTGCTATCAACTCTGACAAGTTGGAAAATACCAGAGAGTAAGAGCTATGGAATGCAGTAACTTTTCTCCTGTGGCTAGTTAGATTTCAGTGTTTTTGGAGTTTTATATCCAGACCATAGAGGGAAGGGTAGGAGTTTGCCAGCTCTACTGCAATGGAGATGACCTGTTACACCCCTTTATCTGGAAGTCATCTGAAGTCACTCTTCGCTGAGTTACTGCCACCATTTAAGTTTTGTGTCCTTTGGTAGACTGTCTCTACCTAACATGTTATTTCCTTTCTGTACCCCAGTGTGATATGGCTACACTATTATACTCCTCATTGTTATATTTTATTGTATTAAACAGCAGACTGGTGTGGGTTTTTTTAATTACTTGAAGAACAAAACCCACATTTTATGACTTTTAAGATCTGTCTTGATACTCTTTCTTCCTGTTACAATTTACCTGCCCCCTGTTATTCTACATATGTTTCCTTAATAGGCTGCAGATTTTTTTTAAGTATGGTGAGCATGTAACCATGATAGGCACTTGCAGAGACATGTTCATTTTTTCAGATCAGAAGGATATTTTTGGTGTCTGGGAACAAGAATTTAATTTGACAAACAGTTCTGGATCACCTAAAAGACTGGAGTTGTCATCTACATGGAGCTATCATAGGCCAGTGCGTGCTACACTCTGCATATCACAGATATGCCCATTTTCTTCTATTGGAGTGTAAAGTCTGGAAGGGGGTACCCTATGATTTTGCCTTGTATCATTAGTAACATTCAATTGCTGAATTATGGACGTTGAGAGACTGGACTGACATTTTCTCTGACCTTGGATTATCCCCAAAGTACTGCCTCCTTCTTGGAAGGTAATCCTTTGCAAAATGTGAGTGCTCTTTATTTTTCTTATCCTTTTAAAATGCGTTAGACCTGGTCATGCCGTGCCCCAAAATATGACAAATGTGGAAAGACTGAAAACGGTGTCATGGCAGAAACCCATGGTTTGGGACTCAGACTGCCATCCTCCCACCCCAGGCAGGGTACAGGACTAGATGTAGATGGTGGCTGAGGGACCACATCGGGACCAGACCCCACAACTCTTTCTGTACAGTTTTCTGTACATTAATGGACAAGTACGGTGACGTTTTAGCAAGGTAGGTTCCGTTCCTTGGAAACTTCTTTTGGTTTAGTTCTGAGAAAATAATTCTTAGGTTAAAGTTGGGTCACAGTTTAAGAGATCAGTATGCTTATTTAGGTTTTATGTATTTATGGTTGGTTTTAGTTTCTACTCTTAAACACCGGCAGCAAATTCTGGGGATTTGTGCAGCACTACATCA